>OZ035880.1:12434791-12634181 GCA_964034835.1 Muscina levida | reverse complement strand
ATTCCGTCTGCATATTCATATTCGTGTTGCCGAGTACTATCTGTGTATCAAATTTTATCACCCTAGCTCACAAAAAAAACTTTTGCCACACCCACTCCGCCCATAGGGTCAAAAATTAAAAAGACTTATAACCTACGGTAATTTCTATGTAGTACACAAACTGTTTTCCAAATTTCATTGAAACCAGTTCATCCGTTTAGGCGTGGTTGAGCCACAAACATACAAACAGACAGACATTCATATCTATATATATAAAAATGAAATGGTCCACGTATGTCATACCATCACTTGAGAACGGCTGGAGCGATTTGGCTGATTTTTTTTTATTCGATTCGAAATTTTCCGTAGATTGTTTGTGTTGAAAAAAATCAAATCCAGGTGGCGCTAGGGTGGATTTATATCGAAAATTTTAATGCATGTACCAATTCAACTGAAATTTAGAATGGATATTCATTTGATCATGAGAAAACATTTTATGTACAAATGGACCCGGTAGATGGCGCTGGAGTCGGTTTACAATCAAAATGTTAACGAATGGGTCAATTTAACTGAAATTCAGAATCTATGTTTGTTTGATAATCAGAAAAAATCGTATGTACAAATGGACCCGGTAAATGGCGCTAGGGTGGATTTATATTGAAAATTTGAATGCATGTATCAATTTAACTGAAATTTAGTATTTATTTTTGAAATGATGGAATTATAATGAAAATTTTAACGAATTAAACAATTTGATTGAAATTTAGAATGTATATTTGTTTTATTATGAAATTTTTTTTTGTATATATGGACCCGCAGTTGATTTGGCTAGGGTTGAATTATTTCGAAAATTTATATCAATTGTCCGATTTCTTAAAATATATGATTTTTTTGGCATGAGAAGATTTTGAATATCGACTGTCCGATTTTACTTAAACTTAAAATATATGATTTTTTTGGCATGAGAAAATTTTGAATGTCTGTTTGGAACCAGTTGCCGGTGTTTAGCTTATGATACACTTAATTTTTGGAATGTCATTTAGTCACTTTTTTTAACATCATAGTTATTCAGAAGTCTATATATATAAAAAGGATGTACATTTTGATGTCACCACTAATTGTGAAAACGGTTTACCCCATTTGTCCCAAAATTTCAGTGAAAGTTAAGGATTGGCTGTAGATGGTCAAAAGACTGCAAAAATGCTTAAAGAAGAATGACTAACTTTTTTAATGCGCACTTCCTACTGAATTAGAGAGCTTCACTAAGTGGTTTTTCCCATTTCAAAATTTTAGGGGACTATAACGAAAATAGGAATAACTGTTAATATCACCCAGACCATAAAGTTAATGGGGTTGTTGAGCCTAATTAATGCATTTTGGAAATGCGTACTCCTTAGGATAAAAAGTTACAATCACCCAGTACACCAACGCAGAAAGTTATATGTCAGTCAATCGGCTTAAAAATGTGGTTTTAGAATATATGCCTATCAATAAGTAAGTTTTCATCAAATCATGAACGACACTGTTGATTCATTTTAGCAATTCTAACAATAATATAAAGTAATCTTTTAGATATATGAAGTACAGTATTTGTCTTCATATACCTTTAATTTGAAATATTTAATAGGCCAAAGTAATAAACCAATCGTTCTTAGATTTCAACTGCACTTAACATCTTTTACAATAATTTGGAAGCAGGACGAAGTCTGCCGGGCCAGCTAGTTTATAATATAAATAGGATGTTTGTAAAAAACTAACATTAATATGGTAACTCTGTTACACATTTGTATCTTCAAAGTTGATAAAAATGATGTAATTACGTATCATTTATTACGGCTAATAATTGCAAAGTACTTTATATCAGACAATGATATCTGTTTCCATTCATATTGGTTTTCTCCCAGCGTTTCCTTAAGAAACCACATGTCAGAACTCAATCAAGCCGTGTCATAACCAGCAAGTAGCAGAGTATTTACAAATATGTATATATGTATTGATTAACGTTTCTAAAAGTAGCCATCTTTGTGTTAGTGTATTCGTGGTCTCTTGGTTGCGTAGGCACAGTCACACACTCACATAAAAGCGATTGAATATAAACGTCTTATATTTCACATTAATTAGAGCTATGTGTGTTCATCCATAATGGAAACCAATAACGCCAACGCCATAATTATGTATATTTATGTATGTGTGTAAACAATGTTATGTACAGAGGGCATCATAGGTACATATGTAAAGGTAATTTCATTTTATAGCGGAAATCAGTCAGATGACGGTAGGATGTCGGGTTTCACATGCATTGTGCTAATGTATTACTCTGTATGTTCAAGTAGAAGTTTCTATCAAACACAATCTACTTCAACTACATTAAATATTACCTAGAAATTTACAAATACTTATTTTATCCGGCTGATGATTAGAAAGCGCTACTACCATGCGGGAGATTCCGGGTTCCTAAATACTGTCATATACATTTGTCTTTCATTGCCGGCCCCCTCATTGTTGTCGACAGCAACTTTGAAGTATAGTGTCGAGTCAAGCGACATGTCTAGGAAAAGCTTCTCAAACAGTGATGTTCGCATTCGTCGATAAACAAGTAGGTGCCGTTTGTTGTAAATCTAAAAAAAAGAAAGCGTGTAAATTCGCAACAACAAAAGGTGGGGTGTAAATGGATATTTATTTTTTACTTTACTTTAAGTAAAATTTTCCCTTACACCACTTCTTTCTAATGTCACCCTCCCGCTTTAGTTTACTTCTTTTATAAAATTCTCACAAAAAATTCACAATTTTTCTCTTAATATCGGTTGTAGTTAACATACAAACATTTTGCATTGCAATTTGCAAAACATTCACATATTAGAATACTATATACGTATCTCTAAATGGAAAATTTCGTTTAAAAATATAATAACAAATTGTTATTTGGCCAATGTTTTGTACAAACGAAAATACACAAATGCTATTGTATAAAAACACCCACCCATATTGCCCTTGGCCGGACAAAACACAGTCAACAAACGAAGCACGAAGAACATTGCTAGCATATTCTCCCATTGCCATTTTAATGACAAACAAATGTTAAAATACATTAAAATCATACAATTTTGCCAACACAAAAGTGTAGATACTGACAACAACCGAGAGAACACATACACATATACACTTACCTATTGGAATGGAGCAGTTTCGGGGTTCCATTTTGATTTCTTAAAATGCGAAAGCAAATAATATAAATAGAACTGATTATGGCAGTGAAATTTAATTTGCAAGTAATTTCTCCTATCTTATGTAAGAAAAAGAGAGGTGGAGAAGGACCCAAAGCTTAAAAAAAATGGTTCGCTTATCTATATAAATAAAAATGAATTGTTGTGGGTTGGTAGTCGCATCACTTGAGAATGCTTGGACTAATATGACTAATTTGTTTTAAAAGTTCGTAATAGTCTGAGCAATATTTTTAGAAAAATAAAATTTGTCCACGCCCATTTTTCCACTCTTTAATTTACTATATGGCTACATATTTGATCCAATGGGCGGAGTGGGCGTGGTTAAACTGTATTTAAGTCCCAGAGAGATCAAATTTGATATCCAGATAGTAATCTGCAATACAATTAAGAATATGCAGACGAAATTTTAATTTTCGACAAGTAGGCGGTGGGGGCGTGGAAAACTATATTTTACTCCTAGAGAGATAACATTTGGTACACTGATAATACTCGACACGATTGCTTGAACTTTGCAGACGAAATTTGAATTTGCAATTAGTGGGCAGAAAGGGCGTGGCAAATCTGTATTGAAGTCTTAGAGAGATAAAAGTTGTTATATTGATAGTACTCTGCAACACAATTATCAATATGCAGACGAAATTTTTATTTTCTATCAGTGGACGGTACAGGCGGGGAAAACAATATTTTAGCCTTAGAAATATAACATTTGGTAAACAAAAAGTACTCGGCACTACTGGTTATAGTTTGCAGACGAAATTTTTATGCTTAATGAGTAGGCAGAGATAAAAAGCCTTATATATAGATAGTACTTGCCACAAGAGTTACGAATTTCCATCAGTGGGCATGACCAAATTGTATATTAGCCCTAGATAGATACAATTTTGTATACAGCTATAGTCGGCACTACAAGGACAAATTTGAAAGCAGATGGGGCTGACTATAGTATGATGGTTAGAACACGCGACTATCATGCCGAAGATCCAGAATTAGATTCCTATCTGAGTCTTATTCATTTCTCACATCGACAGTCCCCTTAATACTGTCAACAGCAACTATGGGGTAAAATTGTAATTAATGCAAACATTCGCATTTCTAAAAAGTCACTATAACGCCAGAAGCTGTCTCACATCTTATTCATGGGTTGTAAAGGGTAATTAATTTCTTAATTATAACGAATGTGTAAATAATATTTGTGGTTAATTGAAAAAAAGTTTGTAGTTTTGCGCATTCGTTCATCGATCATCAACAAATCACCTCTCAATCTATCCTGTGATGACTGGGCATTTCACCGTATATTTTTTTACTAGCTTTACGGACATATTCCAGAAAAATCGATGTTGTGAAATTATTGTTTATGCCTATAGTATTCAAATACTTGAATTTTTCGGAAAGCCAGTTTTCGGTTTATTCGAAAAATACCTTTTTCCAACAATACGGTTTTCGAATACATGATTTAGTGAAAAACCGGGTTAACCGATTTTATTTGTTTTTCAGAAATTGTAAAATTAAACCAAATAATCACAAATTAACCTCCTTTTTACCATTGAACACTTAGTATAAGAAATAAAGTCACAAAGTTTATCATGTGAATATCGACGGCTTCCCACTCATTTCGAGATGAGATCCGAATCTGTTACAATATGAGATACCAACGGTATTTTGTTGAGTTCCCAACTATTGTATGGTGATCAAAAACTAATATTTGGGCTGTTATAACGGTTTCTTTTAAAATGGTCGTGGGACCGCCCACTTCCGCCCTGGCTATTCGAACAATACATATACCAAGTATCATTTTCATACCTCTGATAGTTCATGTTATACAGCCGTTTCAAATTGTATGCCACGCCCACTGATTCAATCCGGAGGTACAAACGAAAATAGGTTGGTCGATGTAGTCCATATTCATTCCTGAGTTAAATTTTAGTTAGGTTATGACTAATATAACTAATTTCAAGCCACTTCCAAAAATAACTGTATGTGAAAGTATGAGGGTGAATTTCGTCATTAGTAAGGGAGATATGTCTACTATTCGAAATTAATTGAACTAACCAAACTCTAAAATCCTTTACTTATCCGTTTTGAAGTTATGAAAGAAATTATAATTTTCCAATGACAGATCATTTTGTATGGGAGATACCAGAACGGCTCAGTCGATGTAGACCATATTCAGAAGCGTACATCTTCTGCAAAATATGACTGAATTTAGTCTACTTAGAAAAAAGCTACGTATATAAAACCATGAGGGTGAATTTGGACATTTGTATGGAAGGTACCAGAAGGTGCTTGGCAAATGTTTTGGTTTTTTGAGAATTTTTTTAAAATTACAAGATAATAAAACTTACCAAATTGAAATATCCTCCCCTTGTACGTTTGGATTTAATGGAAGAAATATTAGTTTTCCAAAAATATGTCATTTTGTATGGGAGGTACCAGAAGGGGTGGGGCTATTCTGCCCATTTATAATCCCATTAGTTCGTTTTGAAAAATATTAATACTGCTAAATTTTCATACCGATCAGTTAAGGTTTTCTCGAGTTATCCTGCTCATCAGCCATCCAGTCAGCCAAACAGACGGACATAGCTTAAGCGTCTTAAAAAGTCCTGAAACAAGTATTGTTTTGAGATACTTGGAGCCTAACTCGTCTCCTTTAATGTGTTACCATTTTTCTCGTATCAAATGATATATACCGTCATTCCTAAGGGGTGACCTCTTTGGGGCACGTTAAATCGTCGTCCGATCTTACTCACATTTTCGTCATATATTTTTTAACATCAAGTGGCACAATATTCCTGTCGAACATTTTAAAATTTCCACAATGGTTGGTATTGACCGACAAGTGCAAGCTCGAGGATTGTACTTCGTCCGATATGGACCCCCTGCTGTTTTTAGTTGCGTCTTGTTTAATATTTTAGTATTTTCGTTAGTCATATGACATTAACTCATTTCCATCGATCTGTCAGGCAACTCACTTTTCTATAGTACCTATACCCCAGTATACTACCGCAACATCTAATAACCATTCACCAACATAAGCTATGAGCATAGCTTCCATACGGCTGGCCTCATACGCTACCTTCTACTAATACCGGCTGACATCATCATCCTTAAAAGTAAAAACCCCAATCTTCATATCTCGAACATCAAACTTTAGATTTGTCATCGTTAATTGTGATTTAATCACAACCATTACCTGATAACCTGCTGACAAGCCTAGGCAAAACTTGGTTGTGATTGTATAAAGGGTCGTGGCCCCGCCTAAACAACTTAAAATTAAAAATAGCTATATCTCATGAACTATCAACCATTGGTTCCGCAAAAATAGATACTTTTCCATTCGACCAGGTACGTAGGAAACTACACTATGTAGCCTGAGCGCCCTATTACCATCGTTAGACTCCTTGGTCGAAGGTTGCAAAGGAATACACCCTTGCTACACCCTTTTACTTGAGGGCGATACTTACCGAAGGCCTCCGAAAAGGACCCCCTTCTGGGACTTTTTGGTACAATCAAAATTAGCACGACGGCAGGTTTAAGCAAGTGCATACATTTAAAAGCTGCATATGACAATTGTGAACTGCGTCGACGACCTCAAGTCAATTCCTCCTAAAATTACCAGAGATTTGCATCTGTGGTCTCTTGGCTTTCACCAGTTCTATTTAAAATTAATCCAAATAATATATCAATTTTGATCTTTTGATCCAATGTAATTGATTATAGTGGAGTATAAAAAATAGAATGAAAATTCAATCAATAAATTTAATATTGTTGTTATGTATGTCTGCTAAATTGTATGTGAATAAAAATATAAGTTTTGTACTGTCCTTTTAGTGCAAACGTAATGCATTATAGTCGAGTATCGAATGAAGTAACAATTGAAGCAACAAACTTTGGTTTTGCTTACTTTATCCCGATATATTTTAAGTGCAGTATATGTTGATTCTTAACTGACAATGGCCATTCGTTGACACAGTACTCTCACTAATGTTTCACAACGACTGCATGGTATACTCAATATTATAGTTTTTCGATAAAAGTTACAAGGACATCACATTAAAATGGTCGTAGTAACTATTCACATAGACTAAATAAAGATTTATTTTCACGGATTGAAGAGTATATGAGAAATAAATTTTCATAGTTCACACTAGAGTCTAAGAGTCTTATCGCAAACATTACCCTAGGCGTAGTATAGAATTCTATTTAAAGGCTGCTTTGCATTGCTAAAACAACTAAACTAACAACTAAACTAGATTTTGTATAAATTACCATATGTGGTCATTGAACTAAGGCCTAGCGAAAATCTTCAATGAACTAATAGACTGTATGCTGCGCCACCGCGTTGCAAACCTTTTTGTGGGAAGCAACAGTTGATTCATTTATAAGTGTTAATGTCAGTTTCAAAGAAAACATTTAAATTTAATTAGAAGGCAGAATCTTTAATACAAATCGAAAGAGCAATCACTGACATTTAACATTTAACTGTAATTTTATTCATTATTACCATCTATATTAAATCTATGTCTATTTTAAAGGATTGAAGAGAATATAAGAAATTAGTGTTCATAGTTCACACTAGATGTTAAGAGACTTATTGCAATCATTATTCAGGTGTAGTATAGGCTTCTATTTAAAGACTGTAAGCATTGCTTAAACAACTTAATGTGATAGATTTAGTATTAATTACCATTTTTGATACTTAAGAAGGGAAGGAGGCCCAGTGTATGCTGCGCCACTGCGTTGGCAAATCTTTTTATAAATTTTGATATCAATTTAAAATAAAACACTTTAAATATAGTAAGATGGCAGAATCTTCAAAACAAACCGAAAGAACAATACTTGTCATTTAAAACTTAACTTGCTGACCCGGCAAACGTTGTTCTACCATACAACTTTGGACCCGGAAAACTTCGTCTCGATCCTAAGGTAACGCCTTCATATAATAGTAAAACACAGATAGTTCAAGTTTTAATCTGGTTTACTTGAATTTAATGCAAATCTGTGAAGAGCGATCTGATATACAATATTTTTCGATTTGTTTCCGGCGTAAAAACAAACAATGAAGACTGTTTGCCAACACACAAACCGACAACGCACAGCTGACTGGATGAAAAGCAGGGAAATTCGAAGTTCATTCCACAAATTTCCAACTATTGGAAATTGATACCAATCGAATGGGAAGTTTAATTCGCTTGAATTGGAAGGGAAGATCGGTTGGATTAAAAGAAATTCGAGGGATAAGGACTTCCTCTCCTTGATTGATCCCACCTTCAACTGAAAATTATGCGTCGAAGTTTCTGGCACATCTAGAGAGTTCAAAAATTCTGTCGAATAGTTGGTCGCCTCATTCTCGTTAAATCACCTCGAAAATTTTTCATCGTTCGGTCATCTGCCTCCTAAGCTCGTTTGGCTTGTCAAATGTGAGAAGAAAGCGGAATGTGCAGTTCGACCGCCTTTCAACAATATGGAAGCAATACCAGAGGATGCAACAGCTAACTCAATTGCGATCTTGACCGAATTGTTGCCAGAATCAATGAAATTACGAATGTCTTGCCTGTCCCACCGGGATCATCGAGAAAGTTAATGCCTCCAGTTCCATCGTCAACAACCTTCATCAGCGGATCGTACACGTTCGTTTGCTCGGCATTTAAGGGCTGCACATTTGTTCGGACTCTTTTAGTCAGCTCAACTCGATCAAAGTCTTGCAATTCGCGATTGAATGCATCATGCGCTGGTATTCCCAATTTCGACAGTAGACTGCCGCACATTAGCAAGCACATGTCTTTGATCAGAAGATAATTTCAAGATCGGAATTGTATGTTGTCGTGCGAACTCTGTGCAAATGTCGTCAGTCATTTCGTCCTTTTAATTGTCCCACAATGCGATCGGTGGCTATGATGTACGAATTAGATTCGCTGCAGCAGAAACAGTTGTTGGCGAGATTCTCGAAGTGTGGCGACTGATTAAAACTAATAAAATTGAGATGCTCCGGGTATTGAACGGGTATTGAAGTGAATCATATGACTGATAAGTCTCGTACATGTGCCTAACTTGTCCACCATCCCGAAGCTTAAGAACAATATCGCGAAATTCCACATTCTCCCCATCAATCACCACTGCGACTTCATTTATAGTGGGAGCATTGAATTGTCTTACATGGCATCCAGAGGGTCTTTTGTCTGCTCTCAAAATGATTTTGTGGACGTCATAATGCTTTGTATTCAATGCGGTTTTAAACAATCGGACCAATGCATTATGCTTATGTAGAAGATTTTGAAATTGGTCGACCATTTCGCGTTTAATCATTTTACATAATAAATTTCACAATATTCCGAAATTTTTCAAGCGTCATAACGAATTTTCCATTTTTACGTAGTTTAAAATCATCAAATCAAGCGATACAATAAAAAAGTTCGTCGAAAAAAAATTGTTGAGTTTTTTCCGGAATATTCCGAGTTTTCCACCAAGAATTTTTCTATGTTTCCATTCGAAAAGTCATTTTGGAATGATTATCTGAAATTTTTCACATTAACATCATTCAGAATTATCAAAACATACAATAAAATGTAAAATTTCGTCGAAAAAAATTTAAATTTGTAAAATGTTTTCATAATTTTCAAACTAAAATTTTCTATATTCCAATCGAAAAGACACAACAGAACACTTACACACAAAATGTAATACATAAATTCAATTTTCTGTGCAAAATGTTTCCGAAAAAATCCAAATTTTTCAAGTTTTTCCTGAATTTTCCGAATTTTCCACCGAGAATTTTTCTATTTTTCCATTCGGAAAATCATTTCGGAATAATTATCTAAAATTTTACACTGTTACATCCTTCAATATTATCAAATCACACTATAACTAATATGCTTAATTCAAATGTCACTTTGTTGTCATGTCAAATAAAACTCTACCCACCCATTAAAATCACTTCCTCTTAGACTATTTGTTATGTAACAAACAGAAAAAGCTTACAAGTTAAACTTTAACACAAACCGCGATAATGTGTAGCTACTTCTTTCTTTAACGTCAATTTAAAGCTCATTGCTCTGACTGCTTCTTTGCATTCATTGTGAAACAAGTTTGAAATGACCTCATCATAGCTGCCGTCGTGCACGCTTTACTCATCTCTTATATAGTATTGTCCCTCGTACTACTACTATCAGTACATTTTCCCTGTTCATACTTTCTCTTTGCTTTTGCATTTTAATCGCATTAGCATTGACTCTAGAAACGGGTTGCACAAAACTTAAAGCATTTATGATTTCTATCTCCAACCCAACGAGTCATGCATCAGATACGAGTATTTGTGTGGTATCGTTGCAAAATGTTTATTTAACATGCAACATTAACTGCGTCTCCGTTACCGTTAAATACCATCACCACCGTGCGCGCATAGATAAACAACGCATCGCCGACAACAATGCTTCATGGTATGTGTTCACTATAGGAGTATTGGTTATGGTAGTAATGGTGGTAGTGTTGGTAGTGGTAGCGTATATTGACACAGTTGATGGAGCTAAATTCATGGACAGCGTATGAACATTATCTATCTAGGACAGTTAGTACGAGTACAAGACACAATGCAAACAACAAACGAGCCAAGTAACGAGCATTGTATTAACATGGCGATGTGTGTGTGTGCGCGTGTGTCTGTATGAGTGTGCGTGATGCGGTAACATTGCAAAGCGAGGAAATATTCAATTTACTCGAATTACACTGCACCATAGTTGTCGTTGACTATGACTATTGTTTTCTAATGACCTTGTGGTGGCATTATGTGACTGATGACACAGTTTTGGTAACGAGATTATTTTAATGGCATCCATAAGAATAATTTCATAAATTGTCAAATTCTTATAAGGTTAATGGTGTGGCTAAGAAGATCAGGAACTCAGTTTGTATTATTATGGATATTTATAAAAGCAATATCTATCTGAAACTGGAATATATTATACGGCATAACAAAAAAAAAATGGTAATGTAAAATCTATTTTGTAGCTCAGATTAAAAAATGGGGTTTAGTAAATTGTTTTCTGTTTTTTTTTTCACTTTAACGTTGGCAACATCTATTCCCATAGAATCATCTAGTTCAAGGCAGGTGTTGTTACAACTACACTTGTAACATGTGTTGTTCGCACTTACGGCTATGTTTTGCCAAAATCTGACCACATTGCAGCGTTGTCATTGCACTGGATGATTGTGGGGCAATGAGAAAGTTTAAAAACTTTGTTTGATTGTCCGGAAAACTGGTACAATGTGCCACAATATTTTCCCTTGGAACTGTTATAAACTTTTCAATAACTTTTTGAAAGCTTTAGTGGCAACAAAGAGGATTGCATATCAAAAGGGGCTTAAGATAGTTAAACAAAAATTTTAACCCCAAAAATAAATCTGAAAAATAAATACATATTGCATTTGGTTATTTTTGGTGGTGGTGATACATGAAGGCAATATTATTGTTTTAGATGTTATGTGCAAGTGGTTATAAAGTTTCGTAGAAATGTTAATAACAAATTTAAGTATAAGAGTGCGTTGTTGGGTGATATGTTACCGAAAAACACTACATCCAGTCCGTAAGGAAAATAATATTGCGTTTGTAACGTAGAATATGGCTAAAGACCGTGACCAGGCAATTCGACATGTCTATAGATTAGGGTGGCAGCGAAAATTCAACTTTTGATTTTCGGTAATGCCCGATCGAAATTATGTGTCAGTTGTTATAAAACGGCTATGGTCAAAGTTTGAGCTAAGTCGGACAACTTTAAGCTTTGCCGCAAAGAGGTCAAAGGGAAAATCTTTATATATGAAAATGGGTTTGCCTTTGTTTATCTGCTATTTTCAGTACCGTAAAAACTCGAAAACGGCTGGACCGATCTTTTTGAAATTTTCACAGAATGTAGAAGTGTGATTGGTATTTTCACAACCGAACATGTTACGTGGGCATGGCCCCGCCCATTGGGCCCTATTTTTAATACCGCAATATCTGGAGGACTGTTTTTCAAATCGTCTTGAAGCAAGCAAAAAATTAGTGATCTAACAAAAATGAGCGGAATCGGATCATGGCGGATGGCTTACAGCTGGAAACTTTAAACGGCTGTATCTCATGAACTATCCGAGGTACGAAGATATTATATATTTTGTTTATATATTACTTGCATAGTCCAAATTAAAGCCAGGTGAAAGTGGGCGGTATCGCTCTAAAAGCTTTTATAATAAACCGATTGTTATCAACATTTCACAGTGTGATGGTATTGATAACCTGCTGATAGTCTTTGGCTTTACTTGGTTGTGATTTCATAAAGGGGCGTGGCACCGATCATACAACTTTAAATTTAAAATGGCTCATGACCTATCAGAGGTATAAGGATGAGATGTGGCATATAAATTGTTGGTACAGTGTGAATTAAAGCCGGGTGGAAGTGAGCGCTGCCACGCCCCTTTTTGAAGATACCGTTATTACAGCCATAATAACAGTTTGATCATCCTGAAAGTTTCACAGTATGTTACAGTTGTCTTAGACATTAGGAAAAGTTATTTGGAACCAAGTTGGCAAAAAGGGTCATGGCGCGCCCGCACAACGCTAATATTTGACAATTACATACACACTGTATTATACAATATGTCCGTGCACCAGGCAGTTGTGAACATATTTCAATGACACATCTGAATGGAAAACTTCCCAGTGACCTCTTAACAAATATTTTTTCTATAGAGTAACTAATTTATTGTCTATTTCGAAAATTAAGTCATATTTCAAAACCAACACGGGTTGCGTGTAATATTTACGTAAATTTCATCAATAGAACTGTTCTGAATAACTTATAAATCCATCGATACTGTTTCACGAGATGAGGGTGTCATCAATTATCCTGTCAAACTCCTGAATTTCCTCGACCTACCTGTATTTCCACCACATATTTTGCAACTGAAATTATGTATATTCATCATACAACCTCGGACAACTATATGTTACATACTTACGAGTGGGTAAACATTCAGACTTATATATAATTGCACCGGATGACAAAATTCAAAATATATAATTGCATCAGATTGCAAAATTCAAAGTACTGTATATCCTAGAGTAGGGTGGTATATATCATTTAACACAAAGAAGGATTTGCTGTAGACCCTAGGTTTCTTTGAACCAAATTCAATTCATGATTTCTTATTGTACATGGGTACGTCCCTTCTGGTACCTGCCATGCAAATGTACCGAAATAATATCTATTTACCCAAAGCGATCGCGTCCAAATCTGGATTCAGTAAATCTATAACTGTTTAAAGTTTTTGAGAAAAAATTGGAAGCCACGCCCCTTTTGGTACCTTCGATAAAAATATACTATTCCGCTCTCTTTAAAAAATTGGGTTATGACATCAGTACACCCAAATTCCATTTTATGCTGCGCTATAAAACTATACAATTTTGGAGAAACTAGTGCAGAAAATAAATACCTTCACCCATTAGGTGTAATGATATTATTATACTTATTATATTTTTAAAGTGGACAGAATGGTACATTTGTCTGAGGTACCAAGAGAGGCGTGGCTAGACTTCCAATTTTTTTTCTTATACAGTGTCAGGTGTTTTAATATTTTTACTCGATTTCTAATATGGGCGGAATGGTAGATTTATATGAGAGGTACTAGAATGGTCGAATGGGAATGGGACTTTGCCCAGAGGCTGAAAATTACTTATTGTCACTCACTTGGGAGTGACCAGAATCGATTCCTTTGCGGCACTGTCCAAGCAGCTAACTACTTCCGGTCTTAGACCAAGTATTCCCTGGGCAATGACTTTAAAGCAACCGCTTAGAAGTTAGCTAGAGTTAGAAGGCGAAACGTTGAGTAACCTAATCGGGATGCTACCACCGATGCGTCTTAGGAAGTAGGTAACAGAAGTTACTGAAGCTCAACACAGGCTCTCCTAGTGGCTTTGGCAGCCCCAAGAAACTAGGATCGGGAGCGGTGGCCTAATAAGCCACTCTCCTTAAATAAAATTTATTATGAAAACACGGAGAATAAATAAAACAAGAACCCCCCCAAATGTTGACGACCCCCGAAAACGTTATAAGAACCATGATTTAAGGATATGCACCTGGAATGTCCGAACTCTTTACAGAGATGGTGCCTCTATCCAACTGGCGGATGTCCTCGAAAAATACAAGGCTGACATCACCGCCATACAGGAAATGAGATGGACGGGACAGGGATGCACACGACGAAAGAACTGTGACATCTTTTACAGCTGCCATGCAGAAAGACACGAATTTGGATGTGGTTTAATAGTCGGCAAGAGACTTCGACACCTGGTCTCGCGGTTTAACCCTGTAAGTGACCGAATAGCCACCATTCGCATCCGGGCGAAATATTTTTACATCACGCTGATTTGTGTACAAGCCCCGACGGAAGATAAAGACGATGAGATTAAAGATGCATTTTACGAGCGCCTAGAGGAAACATACGACCGCTGCCCTGGCCACGACATTAAAATTGTTCTGGGAGACTTTAATGCAAAAAGGAAGGGAAGATGTTCTTGGTCCATCGATCGGAAAATTCAGCCTGCATACCGACACGTCAGACAACGGGTTTAGGCTGGTTAGCTTCGCAGCGGGAAGGAACATGGTAGTGAGTGGAACCAGATTCCAGCACAAAGATATCCACAAGGCAACTTGGCTATCCCCCGATCAAAACACCAAAAATCAAATTGATCATGTGGTAATTGATGGCAGGCATGCATCTAGTGTCATGGACGTGCGTGTGATCCGTGGTGCTAATATTGGCTCGGATCATTACCTGGTTGCAGCCAAGGTTCGCACAAGATTGAGTAGAGCGAAAAACGCACGTAACCAAACACAAAGAAAGCTGGACATCGCGAAGCTGCAAACCCCAGAGATAGCTACTGCCTACTCCGACCAACTCTCCCAACTTTTACGACACAACGCCTCTACTTCTGACGTTCCCGATACACAGTGGCAGCATATTGCGCATTCCATGGCAACCGCCGCAACAACCGTGCTAGGATATGAAAAGCGGCGCTCAGACGAATCCTGGTACGATGAAGAATGTCGCATAGCGTCTGAGGAGCAGGATGCTGCTTAAATGGCAACGCTACAGCCAATTGTAACCCGTGCTGTTAGGGAACGGCATAAGGAGAAAGTAAAACGGGCGAGACAGCTATTTAGGCGAAAAAAACGTCTGATGAAGGAACGGGAGAGCGAGGATATAGAGCGATACAGGGATAGAGGTGAGGCCCGCATATAAGGTCCTGTCGAGTGTGCTATGTGAAAGACTAAAGCCAGTGTTATCCAACCTGATCGGGCCTTATCAGTGTGGCTTTAGACCTGGAAAATCAACAACTGACCAGATTTTCACACTTCGGCAAATCCTGGAAAAGACCCAAGAGAAACACGTACCATATTTTTGTCGACTATAAAGCTGCATTCGACAGCCCGATACGGCAGAAATTACTTGAAGCCATGGCTGAGTTTGGTATTCCAGCGAAGCTGATACGTCTTTGCGGAATGACGATGACTGACACGAAGTCTTCAGTGAAGATTGGCAAGGACCTTACGGAGCCATTCTATACCAGACGAGGCCTAAAACAAGGCGACGGCATATCGTGCGATCTCTTCAACATTGTGATGGAGATGATAATGAGAAAAGCTGCAGTAAACACGAGTGGCACTATATTCAACAAAAGCCACATGCTACTCGCGTACGCTGATGACGTGGACATCAAGTATTCAGAAGGAATCAGCGAAAATGGGCCTAACGGTGAACGAGGACAAAACGAAGTTATTAGTTTTAACGAACAAAGAATCTACTCGTTTGGGAAACTGCGTGAACGTTGACAACTATAATTTCGAGGTGGTAGATAATTTTGTCTACCTAGGCTCCGCCATCAACAAAGCAAATAATGTCAGCCTAGAAATCCGGAGAAGAATCCTGCTTGCAAATAAATGCTACTACGGACTAAGCAAGCGATTCAATGACAGAGCCCTCTCTCGACGAACAAAACTCCAGCTATACCAGATACTGGTTCTACCTGTCTTAATGTATGGCTCAGAATCCTATGTTATGACACAAGCGGATGAATCGGTTCTGGCGGTATTCGAGAGAAAAATACTCCGTAAAATATATGGGCCCATCATCGTTAACGGAGAGTATCGGCGTCGTATGAATCATGAGACACTGACATTGACGTGGTCAAACGCATTAAGGTGCAACGGTTGCGTTGGCTAGGTCATGTTGTACGCATGGACGAAAATGCTCCAGCTCGAAAAGTCTTCGACAATGAACTCGATGGACGGCGCAGAAGAGGGCGACCAAAACTCCGTTGGAAAGACCAGGTTACTGAGAACCTTACAGAACTCGGTGTGACTAACTGGAGAAGAAGCGCAGAAGATCGAGGCGCTTATAATATTTTTCTATGTGCGGTATATAATCCACTGGGATTGCATAGAAGTACCAGCTAAGTAAGTAAGTAAGTACTAGAATGGTCGTGGCTAGACTTCTAGTTTATTTTTCCAAAACTAAATGCTGTTGGCCAGGATAGCTTTCGGTGTATTGATATTATTACATGACATCTAAAATGTCCGGAATGGTACATTTGTATGGGAGGTACCAGATAGGGCTTGGCTAGACTTCCAGTTTTTTCTCAAAACGTTATCCTCTCTTAGCTTTATTGAATACAGATACACTTACATTTGTATGGGAGGTTTCATTTAATTTTTGGGATTTTGCCAATACTTTTTTATTACAGATATCTTTTTAATTAGATACACTTCGGTATATTAAAAGCAACATTAATGGCGATTAAGGCGTAACCAACTACAGAAGTATGTTTCCACTACATCATACACAGATTGACACATATTGCCTTACTTTGAAAGAAAGAAGACAACCTTTTCTACGTGCACAGCTTTCAAAAGATTCATTTAAATAAGCGAGTAAAGACAACTTTTGTCGGATCACATCGTACGACTGTAATCACAGAAGAAGGAAACTTTTGCAATATTGCGCCGAATGCAATCTCATTACTACGAAAAGTTCATATATCTTACAGTGTAATAATTGCGCTTCTGACATATCTTCAATAAGATGTGGGAGTATTTGCAACTTACACCTGCATATGCGTTAATTAGTATGATTTAAACCATAGCTAGCTAGCAGCACTTTTGCAAGTATCGCTCTTCAAATACAAGCCTGCTCGCCTACTGGTGTGACAAATAACTGTGTAGCTGCTTTGTTATTCGTAGGCATATTTGGGTTTTTAACTTTTTTCTAATGAGTTTTCTTCAGGTTAAAGTTTACTGCAACGTAAGACATTTTCGTATTGTATAAGACATTATTGTAGAGACTGAAGACTTTTCAATAACAAAGACTCAGTATACTTATCTTTTTATTAATTAAAAAACTTTTGAGTTTATTTACTATGCTACTATACTCAAAATAAGTCATTACATACAGAGATTAACAAAAAGTGTGATACCATTGAAGAGGAGTGTTTTTTTAAGCACTAAGAAAAGAAATAAAATGTCAATCAAATAAAAATCATGTTCTTTTAACTCAGTTCTATTGAAATGAGTTTGGTATCACATTTTAACTTTGTTCATAGAAATCTTAGTTGGCATAAATCATACGCCCCTAGGCATAGGTAAAGACTATATAGCTATATTAATTTGCAATTGCTCGGTTGTTGTAGTAAACAATTTTGAATTCTATAGAAATCTGTTTACGAAGTCATTCGAAAACCTTTGCTGTTTAATCAAAATTGTATTAGCATCTAAAGCATACAAATCTATGTCTATTGCTACATACTCAGTACAGAATTTTCAGCTCATTGATTTGGGACTCAATTCTGAGAACTGCACGCGAAAGTAGCCCCAAAATGAAGAAGTTCTGCATCATTCGTTTTGTTAAGTTAGATGCCATAATAATTTAATATCGATTTAAAGTTAGTAAGTATCGTATAGGGAAATTTGTTACGTTTTAGGTTCTGTTGTTTGACATAACTCGAGAACCGCAAGTCTGATTTAGCTGAAACAAATTTAAAAAAATTAAGAATCACAATCCCGTTAATCTGTTCATATAAAGTTTCCCTACATAAGCAACAATTTAACTTTTCCATTCATCAAATGATTTTGAACTGGATTTATTTTGTAACAGTCACAATAAAACTGTTGTACTCCGTGTCGTATGGTTTACGTGGAATATTACTTATGATAATCATACGCCACCATATAACAATCTAACAAAAGACAAATTCCCCTATACGATACTTACTAACTTCAAATCGATATTAAATTATTATGGCATGTAACTTGACAAAACGAATGATGCAAAACTTCTTCTTTTTGGGGCTACTTTTACAAGCAGTTCTCAGAATTGAGTCCCAAATCAATGTGCTGAAAAATGTTGTACTGTGATATTTACTAATAACGCCTCGCGCCACGTGGCTCCTCGTGCGTATTCGTAATATATACATTAATTAGATATTGTTGTTCATACAACACCATACCAATATTTTCTTTATTATCGAAGATCTCCAACTAAAAGTAAACAAAAAAAAAACAACTTTTTAAACAATCATTAAAACACAGAAATCTCCGCCTATTAAGGTTAAATTAAAAAACTTTGTGTACATAATCAAAAGATTTTCAGTGTTTGGTAATGTGTCTATGCACTCGCACGCACACACACACACATACATTTTATGTATTATTTTTTTTTGCCTATAAATTAGCTCGGCCTTTAATATCTTTCATTATTGTTGGTAAATGAAAATTAAAATTTTTTAATTACCCTAGTTAGCTATATTTCTTATGAAGTTTTCCTCCATCTATGTTACAGAGAGGGGCATTAATGGCCACTTACATTTGCATGTGCTAGATTCAATTTCATTACTTTGTTTGATAATGGTCTGCAAAAGGATTTTTCATTATGACCTTGGCCTGGTGTTAACACCTCACAGAACAGACACAATAACGCAATAGATATATATTTCAAAGCGTTCATAAAAGAGATTTAGTAAAAATGTTTAAGGGACGAGGCCATAAACCTAAGACAATGGCCCAGTCTAACAATTACCCCATTAGTGGTGTGATAAACACAGGCACGACTTGTGTTTCTGTGTTTTCCGCATTTCTGTATTCAATGTTATCTAAATGTTTCCTACATTCTACAACAGCCATCATTTATGATTATAGGTGGCGTTAATGTGTTAGTAAGTAAATTAGAAATAAATGTGTGTGTAAGATTTTAATGCATCTACTTAGTTCCCCTTAAGGTTTCCGCTTGGGGGGTGTAGCTAACGCCACACACTACTACAATTGTATGGACACCATGTAATCATGGTATAATTTAAGAGCTGTTTTTACTGTTATGTGCGTCCTTGGGGTTTTTATGTGATTACTTCTCTTTCTTTTCTCTGTTTTCACAGCGAATTAGGGAAAATTGTGTTGAGCGACGCTTGTCCATCGTTTTACCACTAAATAATTAGCTTTGGTTCTCATTATGGACAGTGGCATGATAATGGAGGGCAATGCTTGAAATAAGGTGGTGAAAGCAATTCGTTTGGTCTTTGTGAATATATTGATTGTGGCAATTATATTCAGTGTTTTGAGAATTTTTTTTAACAAAAAGACTATTAAAACTGTTTTGCTGTAAATATATTCAAACTTTTTAGACATAAGACTAGGAATACGCGGAATTTCCGCAACCTAAGACATGGGCTAGATATAATACTAGTTTTTTTTTTTTTTAAATTACTAACGCAGTACAACATTTTTCAGCTCATTGATTTGGGACTCAATTCTGTGAACTGCAAGTGAAAGTAGCTCCAAAACGCAGAAGTTCTGCATCATTTGTTTTGTCAAGTTACATGCCATAATAATTAAATATCGATTTAAAGTTAGTAAGTATAGTTTAGGGGAATTTGTCACGTTTTAGGCTCTTTTGTTTGTCTCGATGTCTAAAGTGGGCGAAATGATATAATTGTATGGGGAGTACCAGAAGCGGCGTGGCCATGTAGCCCATTTGCAATACCGTAAGTATTTGTGGGGAAATATTAACTCTTGAAAAGTTCCACTGATCAAAAATTTTTTGTGCCGTCGAGTACTATCAATACATTAAGTTTAATATCTCTAGGGATAAAATACTGTTTTGACACGCCTCCTCCGCCCATTGAAGATACAAATTTCGTCTCCAAATTTCAACTAGTCCAGCCGAGCACTGTCTGTGCATCATTTGTTATCTCTCTTAGGCAAAAAAGAGTTTTGCCACGCCTACTCCGCCGAATTTGACCAACAATTTAATTAATATATAGCGTATATATTGAAAAGGAATTAAACTTAAAAAATTAATTATTTGAATCGAATTGGCCATATATTTTTTTTAGATACATTGAAATTTGTTCTTAACTGCCTGCTATGCTGAATATTAATATTGAAGTGTGTGTGCGGCAAATAGCCTGTTTATATCTCTAGGCCAACTATAACATACTGAAATTTTCAGGACGATCAAACTATTATTATAGCAGTCAATTTCACTCTGGCTGTTATTCACATTGTACTAACAGGATATATACCAAATCTCATCTTTATACCTCCGATAGTTCATAAGACAAGGGCGTAGCCAGGATCTTATGTAGGGGGGGGCAGCCGGTTTTACAGTTCATGTTAATAGTATGTTTACTAAAAAAATAAAACTAAGAACCTAACGAAAAATCAATACTCATAGTTTTGACAACATTTTATCATACAAAAGTTGCCTATAATTTTTTTTTTTAAATTTTAAGTCATCGAGTTCATGTAGTACCAAAAAATAGTTTTTAAACATCTTAGTTGTTTTGTTGTTTGTACATTTCTTGAGCGATTTTAAAATTTTTTTATCTTGTGTTATTTGAAACAAAATTCAGCACAGAATGAACGTTATTTTTATTCTGAATTCCTCATTATTATTCTTCTTTTAAATGTGTTAAAGTCCATGAAAAAATAATTTTTGACTTTAATTTCAAATATTTTTTGGATTACGACCAAAAAATTTTAAACTTCCGCAATTATTGTGAGCATATGTTACAAATTGAACTAAGTAATTTTTTTGGCTTATATACCAAAATTTAATTTTAAACTATAAATAAAATAATATTTTGTGTTTACAAGTAGGCTAAGTAGTGTACTTTTCATTTAAAAATACCAATACGATAACATGTTACATCATCCGTCAAAATAAAGAAATTTCGTCGATTTAGACAATTGTTATAAAAATAATGATAAGGAATTTAGAATAACAAATCTTTATGTGCACAACTTTGTTATAATACAATAAAAGATTTTGAAAATCGGTCAAAAATTGGAGCCTAAAATTGCATATGTCCTAAAAACCTTTTTTTTTCACTGTGGAGGGTAGGCTCAAAAAGTTTTAGGTTGCATGAAAATGACGATGAAAAGTGTAAATGCCACTGTATTCTGGGTTAATCATACATCAAAAAATGCTTGAATTAAAATCCTAGGTGATCCTTTTTTGAAAATATCGATATTTTTCATTTCTTCAGACTGGACCAAAAATCTTTGTAATTTTTAATCAACGACAGTACAAAAACTGGACAAATGAGATAAAATCATTTTGTGTTAGTGTATCATTCGATACTATGGCTACCCGATCAGAAACGATTTTTTATTGTTGATGTGGTCAATTTATTGTCACGCACTAGGATGACGCGTTTCGAACTTCATGACGAGCTCATCTTCAGACCCCTTTGTGACGAATTGATGCAATCTGCTACATCAGTTAATGTAAATCTGGTAAATCTGTTTAGTTATTATAAAAGTACACAAACAGGGATTTAATTATTATTCTCATATTGTCTTCGATATTTTGAAATTGCTACAACCTGGAGGCTTAGCATGCATTACAATTTTACATTTAAGGAAAAAAAACCTAGTTTGATAGATAAAATGTAGAAATTTAGCATGCCATAGCCTCCAACTAGGAAAAATACAGAAATATCCTTTTAATGATTAAAGTCCTTTACAAATTAACTACTATCCCTTGTACATAGTTTCGATCATTGGTCATAATTGGTGTCGCATGGTGTCATATACTTGGTATTGGGTTAGGGTTGCCAGACGGGCTGGATTCGCCTGGATTGTCCAGCTTTTTTTATACTTTTCCCGTGTCCAGCTCAGATAAAATTTGTCCAGCTACATAGAAATTTTGGAAATAAAACAATTAAAGCCAAGATGTTTGTGTTATAAATATCCTTATTAGTACATTTAACACAATAACTTCTGAAAATTTTTTTAATTTTTATTTTCCCTTCGTTACTATCACTGCTCGGAATTGGCAAATTCCGTATATAAATAACAAAATTAAAAATAAATATAAAAATGTAATTTATTTCATATACTTTAATTTTTATACTAGAATAAATTGATATTATTTTAATAATTGAATTTTTAATTGTTGTTGATTTTTGTTTTTTCTTTTTCTTTTTGTGTTTATTGTTTAATTTTAATTTTCAGAGGTTTGAGTGAAAAGTGAAAGTTTTATTAATTTTTTAAAGTATTATTTAAAATCTCAAAAATTGGAAAGACTGAATTAAAAATATTTAAGTTCAATTGTATTACTTTATGTTTTCAACAATGTTAAAAAATGTGTCTTAAATAAAAAAGTTTTATACAAAACTAAACATGGAATTTTTTCGTAGACATTTTTTGAAAATGTCCAGCTATTTTGGGAAAATCCAGTTTTTTTATCCGAGTGTCCAGCTTTTTGCGAATATGGATCTGGCAACCCTATATTGGGTAAAGGATATCAATTACGAACATTAGTTTTTACTGGTTTTCTGAATCAAACCTGGTTTTACAGTTTAATTTGGAACAACTTTCTTAAAAAAATTTATCGAGACAACCAACAGAATAGAAGTTATACGCTAAAATTGAGTCAAAATCGGAAAATAAAAATAATCTACCATTTTAGTAAAAACAAAAATTCTCTGTGAAAAAGTCATAGAAACTCAAAAACTAATGATGCAGTTCGATTCCTTGTGTCTGAATAAAAGTAGCTCAATCTGTCACACCAATTTTCCAAGACCTTGTTAATGCTTTCGGGCTGTAGCTCACGTATTGCTTTAATGATATTGGCCTTAAGTGTTTGAATCGCTTCTGGATTAAAATAATCTATGATTTTAAAATTAACTTGTATTTGGTCCACCCTCTATATCATTTGACACGAGAAAAAGCGTAACGTATTATCATGTTGGACTTTAAGTATCTGAAGAGCGAATTCAATTCTGGAGCCATGTCCGTCTGTCTTGGCGGTTGGCTGGTGTGCAGGGTAACTCGAGTAAACTTTACTGATCCTTTTAAAGATTAAAAAGTTTTATTATTTTCCAAAATTTAGTTTGAACTTCCTAATGAAAAACATAACATAATGAAAAACTAGACTATATTTGAATTTGTTCAGTTTAATTATCTTACAACAATAGGTAAAATCTCAGAAAACAGAAATATTTTCTACAACCTTCTTACCAATCTTATCGCTTATTGAACGTTAACTTACGAACAAAAAAGGGCCTCGTTCTGACTACTACTACTTCTAATACAAGGTAGTCTAAATTTTCCCTATAATTTAAAGGAACTCTTTGTTAATATATTCACTAGAATTTTGGAGAATGAACATAGGGTGAAAGTTCTTATCAGTTAGTGAAATTTCTGTACTGTTTTTCTTTGATTTTCATATATTACGGAATTTTGACAGATTTTCCAAGCTGTAGGGGGGGGGCAGCTGCCCTTTTTTTCAATCACTTTCAAGTAAAACCAGGGACTATCAGCAGGTCATCAGTACCAGTTTGTGTTTCATAACAATTGGTCTTTTATACCTCTGATAGTTCATGAGATATAATCATTTTAAGTTTCAAGTTGTATGGGCGGTGCCACGCCCCTTTATTCAATCACCACCAAGTATAGCCAGGGACTATAAGCAGGTCATCAGTACCAGTTTTTCATAACAACCTGTCTATTAGAAAAGTCGTCAGAGCGATTTTTGAAAAGAGGGCGTGGCACCGCCTACTCTCGCCCTGGTTGTAATTTGAACGGTACCTCTGATAGATCATGAGATACAGCCGTTTAAAATTTCAAGTAGTATACCACGCCCACTTTTCCGATTCCTTTCATATTTTGTTGGATCGCGAATTTTGCTGTCAAACGCATCCACACATAATAAAAAATAATAATATGATCTTATGATAATTTGAATCTGAAATGTAGGGTACTATCTGTTTACCAAATTTTTTTTTAGGGCTAAAATTCACTTTTGCCACACCCTTTTTTCCAATCACTACCAAGTACAATTGTGTTTCATAACAATCGGTCTATTAGAAAAGCCGTCAAAGCGATTTTTGAAAAGGGGGCATGTCTACGAACAGCATATATACCAAATATCATCATACCTCTGATAGTTCATGAATTAGAAACGTTTAAAGTTTCAAGTTGTATACCACGCCCACTTATCCGATCCCGTCCATTTATTGTAGGAATTTTGCTTCCAAATACATCCAATCAAATTTTCAAGGCGATTAGTGAAATGGTCCTCTAAATATTGCGTTTTGGGGTACAATGTGCGGAGCCATGCTCACTTTATATATCAAAAATTTAAGCAGTATATTTTCACCACCGACCACGCATCTACAGTCTGTGAAAAAAATAGGTTCAGGCATTTTCGAGTCTATACGGTACTAAGAAATGCACAAGAAACAACAAACACAAACTCATTTAACTTCACACCTTCTGGTACCTACCATACAAAAGTACCACTCCGCCCACTTTAGAAATCGAGTAATAATACCAATACACCAACGCGATCGCACCCATATTCTATATTTAGTAAAGCTATAGCAGGAAAAAGTTTTGGAGAAACAAAATTGTCCATACGCCCCATACGGTACCTCCCATACTCATTTGGTACCGACCACTTTAGATATCGAATAATATTATTAATACACCCAACGCCATCATGCTCAAATTCTGTAATTAGTGACGATAAGGCAATATAATGTTTTGGAGGAAAAATCTAGACGTCGGGCCACGCCCCTTCTGATACCTCCCATACAAATCTACCACTCCGCCCACTTTGGAGATAAATTAATAATATCAATATACTATAACATTTTATGTATTACTGAGGGTGAGGGTAAATGTAAGTCGAGTTTCCCGACTGAAACTTTCCAATTGTTTTTTATATACATATTGATCTTCTAGGATATTTTTAATAGCAAGCTGTCACTGTCCTTGGAGGATCAAAGACCCTAAGCAATTTGACGTCGTTAGATTTTTTGTGTAATGCTTCATTACAAACCCCGTCTACGCCGATAATTCCCACAACGTGGAGCATTTAAAAACTAACTTTCGTCATGTAATACCGCCCGAAACGTGCAAAAAACTGATCGAAAACTCCTTCAAAAGGATCGACTGATGCATCCAATCTAGAGGCGGTCATTTAAATAACATTGTATTTCATATGTAATGCCAAGGTCCAGACATTATAGTGAAGTAATAGTTTCTTCAAAATCATAGCTATGTGTGTGTTTTATATCATTTTGCTTTTCAAATTTATAAACGGATAACTCTTTTTATCTCTTAACCTTTTGGTAATTAGCTTTATTGCTGTATCTCAGTATATCCCCCCTTACTCAATTCTGAAATAAATCTTATGCTGACTGAAGAGGCAGTTCTCTTCTCTCTCTCTCTCTCTCTTTTATTGGTTAAAACTTTCACACACAACAGTGTATATAATTTACTACATAGGCATAGTAGTAATGCATAACTGCATCTTGTGCTACTGAAAGTCTGGTTAATTTTCTGTGAATTAATTATATTGTTATCAAGATTCGAACTTAAAATTTCGTGACTGTATCAAAAAAAGCTAAATTATCTACAGGTTTTTGACATAACAAACTTCAAATAATTTGTGAGTTAGTAAAAACTCGAGGCGACCTACCGGATTTAGCCTTCCCTTTGCTGTATATATGAAATTGCCTCCTTCCTGATTTTCGAGGTTTCATAAATGCTAACAGTTATTTTTAATTGAAAGTTGCCACAGACTTCCGCTGTCATACCACTGTGGTTTGTTGCCAACATAGCTGTTAGCCGGAAGGTCACGCATAACTTATCAACTACCTAACTGCCTTTAATACCGCACTTAGCACAAACATAAGATTCAATTATGCCCCAAAATAGCAGTGGCAATGTATAAAGCACCCTCTTAGCAGAGCACCAACATCACCAACGCAGTAGCGCTATGCTAAAATGATGAGAACGGCGATAATAATCACCAGCAACAGCAATGCACAGCCTGTCATAATAAGATTGAAACACATATAACCGCGCCAGTCGTTATGCCAGCACCCCAATTCAGCATCATTTACAGTATCTACAGCATCTTCATTTTCCACAGCCCCCGCCATCGTCATCACCAGCGTCATCATCTTTATCATCAGCCACTCTGCCGCTGCCACAAGCGTTAAACATGGTAATGGAAAAGTCATTTCCAAGTAAATAAAGTATCTGCTGTTGCCGCCGCCTGCATTTGGGTTATATGGATGTGTGTGTGTGTGTGTGTCAACAGACACACTCACGCAACCATTGACTCTTAGGTAAAGCAAAAGACTTGAAAAAGTCTAAAAGCCAAAGTCAAATAAAGACAAAAGAAAATCTTAAATATGTGCATAAGTAACATAAAGCTACACATAGAAACCCCCCTACCCCGTGCTAACGCCTGCTCTTATCCTTTTGCACCAATTATGGTATTAAATTGCGTTGGTCTTAACTCGATGGCGTTGAAAGCCTCAGAACAGAAAACGAACACATACTCACACACACTTTCACATATACTAAAGTGAATGAATGGCAAAATGTGGCAATAACACTAAATGCTAACAAAAAGAAATGAACGTAAAACCAAAATACAAAGACCCAAAGCCAACTTGGTAAGTACTATCACCAAACACACACATACACACACACTCAAATACGCACAATTTTATTCGTAAGTACATGCGAGTGATATGTGTAAAAACATTCTACGAGGATTGCCTGATAAGTGCAGGGTGACAAAGGTCTTAGTCTCTTTGTGTATGTGTAACTATTTGTCAATGTGTGTTGTGTTGTGTTGTGTTGCTTTTAACTTTGATTTAGCAACATTTGTAATACAAAGCGTTACATCAAGTTGATTGCGTTTTTTGTGGGTGTGTGGTAGGTATGAGTTAGTTTTTGCAAAAACTTTGAGCACAACGATAGTTAAATGTATATTTTTAGTGTTATTTTTAAGGCTTTTAGATATTACACAGTGCAACATTTTCCAGCTCATTGATTCGGGACTCAATTCTGGGAATTGCACGTGACAGTAGTCCCAAAAAGAAGAACTTCTGCATCGTTCGTTTTATCAAAATATATACGGAATATATATTTTGTGTCTGAAGTAAAGCTGTAGATATGGAATAGGAGAAAAACAAGTAAGAAAGTTTCAGCCGGGTAACCTGACTTACAAATACTCTGGTCCTAAATGAAACATAAAATGTTATACTATATTCATATTATTTCTCGCTTTCTAAAGTGGGCGGAGTGGTACATTTGTATGGGAGGTACCAAAAGGGGCGTGGCTACACTTTCAGTTTTTTTTCTCCAAAACTTTGTCTTGAGTTAGCTTTACTAAATACAGAATTTGAACACGATTGTGCCGAGTGTATTAATATTACTACTCGCTTTCTAAAGAGGGAGGAGTGGTACATTTGTGTTAGAGGTACCAGATGGGGCGTATCTAGACTGTCAGTTTTTTCCTTCATAACTTTATCCTGGGACTTAAAAAGTCATGAATCGAATTTGGGTTAAAGAAATCTAGGGTCTAAAGTGGCACCTTCTATGTGTTACAGTTTTGGGTAGTATCAAATGATATGTACCCTTCTACACGTAGGGTGAAGGTATAAAAAAGAGTCTATGCTTGGTTGTTTGTTTGCATTGTTTATGTACCGTATAGACTCGATAAAGGTTGGACCGATTTTTGTGAAATTTTCACAGAATGTAGCTGTGTGGTAGGTTGTGAAAACAGACTATTTGAATTTTTGATATATCAAGTAGGCGTGGCCCCGCCTATTGGATTGAATTTTTGAAAATGCAATATTTGGAGGATTGTTTGACCAATCGCCTTGAAAATGATGCATGTGTGTATGCATTTGGCTCGAAAATGTATTATCCAACAAAAAAGGGGTGCGATCAAATAAGTGGGCGTGGATTCCATCTTGAAACTTTAAACTTCTGTATTATATGAACTGTCAGAGGTATGAAGATAATATTTGGTATAAATGTTGTTCTAACAGTTAGAACAATAACCAGAGTGTAATTGGGGGGTGCGACGCCTCTTTATCAAAAGTCGCTCTGACGGCTTTTATAATATACAGATTGTTATGAAAATTTCACAATGTAGTACTGATGACCTATTGATAGACCCTGGCAATACTTGGTTGTGATTGATAGTTTACATCTCGTAAACTAATAGAATTATGAAAATGAAATTTGGTACATATGTTGTTGGTATAGTACGAATTACAGCCACAGAGGGAGTGGGCGGTACCACTCCCATTTTAAAAGTAGCCGTTATAACAGTCATAATAATAGTTTCATCGTCCTGAAAATTTCCGATTCGATTCAAATAACTCTGGGCAAAATGTGTGGATGTATTTGGCACGAAAATTCGTGATCCAACAAAAAAAAAGGCCTGGTTCGGATATGAGGGCGTGGCTTACATCTTGAAAATGTAAACTTCTGTATCTCATGAACTATTAGAGGTATGAAGATAGTATTTAGTATATATGCTGTTCGTACAGTTCAAATTACAACCAGGATGAAAGTGGGCGATGCCACGCCCCCTTTTCAAAAATATGTCTGATGACTTTTATAATAGACTGATTTTCAGATGAAAATTTCACAATATGGTAGCATTGTTGACCTACTGATAGTCCTTGGCTGTACTTGGTTGTGATTGGATAAATGGGCATGGAACCTTCCATACAACTTGAAATTTTAGATGGCTACACTCATAAACTATCGGAGGTAATGTAACGTGATTTTCTCGTCGGCTAAGGTTATTCCAGTCGTCGGAATAAGAACTCTGTATATTTTCTCTGACTTGGGCGAAATAACAGAATTGTTTATTGATGGTGTAATTCAAACTTATAACCTACTGGATAAAGTATTTAGATACAAAAATAATTCAAAGTCGGAATCGTACCCAGGCCGTTTTTCGATGATAGAGAACTTTTAGTATAAGCTCGATGTCTATTGATTTGGCCTATGACTGCAATTACAGGTTTTGGGACTCGGGTTGATTTAAGATGGTCGGGAAGTTATGAATCGGTCGACTTAAGGGATCGGGAACTCTATACTATACTCCCAAAACTGTCAAGTAGGTTAAGTATTTCGGATACTTTCGATAATTCAGGCTCGTAACAACAATTCGGCAGCGTACTGATGATTCGAGTTCGTCAGCTTCCAATTCGCAACTCAGGATCGTGGGGCTGATTCGCATTTTTCAGCAAATCCAGTTCTGCAGCTCGTGGTAGTATCAATGATGCGGCTTTTGTCGTAAATTAGTTTGGTATCCGCAACTCAAGATCGTGTTGATGACTTGTGCTCTTCAGAAAATTGACTTGTGCAACTCGTGGTTGTATCGATGATTCGGCTTTTGTTGTAAATTAGTTTGTTATCTGCTACTCAGGATCGTGTTGATGTCTCGTGTTCCCAGCAAATTGACTTTGGCAACTCGTGGTTGTATTGATGATTCGGCTTTCGTCTTAATTCAGTTTTTCGTCTGAAGATCAACTTCTGGAACTCGTAGTTTTATCGATTCCGAATTCGCGCCGAACTGATAGTCGCACCCGACGGAGTGTTAGTATCAAGATGCTGCGGTGCTAATTTCTAATACAGGGCTACAGGAACGTATATCAGACCAAAATCTGTGCAACCGACGAGTCGGTATAACTAGAGTTAGATTCAACAGACCGAAGTACAATTCAACAGACCAAAGTCCGATTAAACATACCAAAGTACAATTCAACAGACCAAAGTCCGATTAAACAGACCGAAGTCCGATTCAACAGCCCGAAGTCCGATTAAACAGACCGAAGTCCGATTCAACAGGCTGAACTCAGATTTAACAGACCGAAGTCCGATTTTATAGACCGAGTTCCGATTCAACACACCGAAGTCCGATTTGACAGACCGAAGTCCAATTCAATAGACCGAAGTCCGATTTAATAGATCGAAATGCGATTCAACAGGTCGAAGTCCGATTTAACAGACCGATGTCCGATACAAACAGACCGAAGTCCGATTAATTAGATCGAAGTGCGATTCAACAGGCCGAATTCCGATTTAACAGACCGAAGTCCGATTTTACAGACCGAAGTCCGATTCAACAGACCGAAGTCCGATTTAACAGACCGAAGTCCGATTCAACAGACTGAACTCAGATTAAACTGACCGAGAATCCGATTTAACAGACCGAAGTCCGATACAAACAGACCGAAGTCCGATTTAATAGATCGAAGTGCGATTCAACAGGCCGAAGTCCGATTTAACAGACAAAAGTCCGATTCCACAGACCGGAGTCCGATTCAACCAACCAATGAAATTTGGGTTAAACCAACAAAAGTAGGTTTAGCAGACTGAAGTCCGATTAAACAAAAGAATATTTCTTTCGATAAGTACTTGTCCTGAGAACGGCAGGGGTGATCGGGTACAGAAAAACTTAGCAATAAACTTCGGTGAGGTAGCAACTAACGAATTTACCAAGCGAAATGCTAGATCAATAATGTAAGTGGAGCTCTCGATGTAATGAGAATTATAACATCATACTGCTTCAATTAACACTTTCCCTTGTGATGTCGCTATTCTTGGGGATTGCCAAATGTGTCGTTGGTAGCAGTCGCGTGCATTGCCAATCTCGTTGTTTGCGGCGGTCGTGTGATCGATGGCATTGTTGTTTGCCCTTGAAGTAATTGAAACAGTGTATGCAGATTGGGTTGGTTGGTAATATGCAAGAGTAAATGAAGGGCGAGTTATTATTGGTGGTTAGAGGTTAAAAGGTTATAATTGTGTGTATAGCGATAGAACTGTATATGTAGGAGGCATATATGTACGAACGAAAATTTTGTATTTATTTGAGGTCGCTGGTTTTAAATTTAATATCGATTTTTTTCCAACAGCTTGCATTTTTATGTTGGAGATGCACAACACACACATATTATAAATGTTATTTTTGTATGCAGAAATTTTTTTTTATGAAATTGTTTTCTTTTTCTTCGACGAAATCTCTGAAACTGATTTTAAAACAATGTAAGCTTAGCTTAAAGATAATTTTGTTGACGAGTTTTGGACTTTTTTATAACTGAATATGATGAACTGTTTTTAAGTTATTCCAATATATAAAGTGGAAGTGTTTTAATCTTTTAAATAATGCTTTATCGCGAAAAGTCGAGCATATTCATTGACTTTAAAAAAACATTGAGTTCTTAATCAACAAATAAGTTTTCTTGTGTAATAATAATGTTGTCGACTGTTTTATTTACTAGAGGCATCAGGTTTTGCTAGTAAATCATCCTTATATCTGGTCAGTTTTAAAAGCCCTTACTTGACTTATTTTTGCCATGAGTCTGCCATTTAATATTATCCTGAATCCTTAATATATGTTTTTGTATTGTACAAAATAAGCACAATTCTAATGTTCAAACGTCCTGGGGGAAATCCCATATCAATTTACTAGGGGTTCCTATTAACCAGTAATGGATATCTTATTAATTCAAACAAAAGTTAAGCACCATTATTAATTAAGACAATTTTTAATAAATTTTGTTATGAAATTTTCCTAAAATCAGTCCCTTAGCGATACATACAAAACACATTAATATATGTGATACAGGAGACCTATAGATAATACAAGGTAATGCAAAAGTTTTGAAATTAGAAAAATTACCCAAAAAATGCCATAATTCCCCATAGCTACGCATAATACCAACTGAATGAACGCGCCGCATATTATTACCCCACCTATAAGGCTATGTATAAATGTTCCTCTCACACACTGTATCACACCATAAGGATCTTCAGACATTGTGTGAATGATGTACATTATTACCTCGTAAGTACAAGTATTGCGTATGCCATAGCATTAAGTCTCTAATGCCTAAGACACAGCGCTTCTAAAGTTACCAACCGCATTTGGGGATTGTTTCAAGCGACAGCAGGTTGCCCCAATACACGGAAAATATTCAACAACGATGCTTAAGAGAAAAACCAAAAAAGGCACCATATAAATCCATATTCGTGTCGTTTTGCCTTCATACGCTACGCCACACCTTCCCCTATCAGTGTAGAGTCGAACTTCCATAAATTATACAATTTAATGCACATTTTTGGTAATTATTTCTGTAAATACTGCTTAAACAATTTATTTAATTTATATAAAATGTTTACACGTCTAACTCATGCTACATACGCAACCATACGACCACCCATACGACAGGTATGTGGCAAAAGGGTCTAAAAAGAATTTCAACAATTTGCACGCCCTCAGTGTAGACGGTATAACATATTACAACACTGGCAACACACAATATATGTTACAACAATGTGCAAACAACTCGTAATATACTATGGGATACATGATATTAAATGTGACACTCTTACACCCTGAAGTTGAGGTAATAAACACACTGCAGTGGGTTACACTTGTGTCGCATGATGTTGCAAAGGTAAAATAAATTATTTTGGTCATCCCGTTGGTATGCAGATGTTGGTAGTCATCAAATAATAGAGGTGTACTGTGTGTGGCCTTGGAAATTACTTAATACATGTTTGTCTACGTATATGAGCGGTAGATAATGAAATTCCATGTTGTCATTAATTTATGCTGAAAATAATTAAAACTTATATGTAAATGGTAATAAATGTTCACATAAAAGTTTTTGCAAGTAATGGGAGACCAACAGCATTCCTGGTTTTGGTAAAAAAAAAAAACTTTGTATAGTTTAATATATATTTTACATGTAATTTTTACATAGTGCGCATATTTTATTGTTCGGTGTCAAATTTGCTATAATTGAAATTCAGGTATATTTTGTTGAAATTGTTGGAAAATTTTTAAAGCACTAAACGTTCATTTACAGTTCTGAAATCTTTGTAAGTATTGTTCTTTAAACTGAATCAACATTGTGAAAATAAGTTTGTTTTGTCCGAATGTATTGATATACTTTTCCCTGACGAATTGTGGCACAATATTGACGAACGGTGTCATAAAACTTAAAAAGCATCTGTAAATAAAGTTCAAAACCAGTATAGAAAGTTCAATCAGGTGAACTGACTGATAACTAACCTCACCCTATGTATGACATTGTTTAGTTCCCGAGTTATATTATTTCTTGTTTGTGGAGCGTAAACGAATAGGAATAAGAATTTCAGTCATATGGCCGGATACGTAGTAACACCGTCTACAAATTCACTATTTTTGGTACCAACTGAGACTCAAGGAAAGAGTCTATATTCTCTAATGAGTGGAGTAAACATCTTGGTTCTTACAATTCACATATACAAAATATTTCCAATGTTTTAAGGGGTTTTGTTCAGAAATTATTGGAAAATAATAATTGTCACAAAATTGGGTAATTTGTATAGGAGGTACCAGTTGGGACTGCACAACGTTTCTAAAATGTATTTGTCAATGTTCACTAAATGCTTACCTTGTGGCAAATTTGACTGCTATGACTGTACATACAAAAAAGTTGTGCCTGTAGAACTATGAGCGTGCTTTCCGTCATTTGTATGGGCGGTAACAATAGAGGAGTGGCAAATGTTTTTCTGAATTTTCAAATTTAAATATCATGCAGTTTTCCGTTCGGAGGTTATGGGTTAAAATATTAATTAACCACCAATAATAATTAATAAATAAATGTAATAAATAATAAAAAAAAAATAATTTTTAATATTTTTAATGAGTTTAATATTTTTAATGTTTTTAATATTTTTAATATTTTTAATAATTTTAATATTTTTAATACTTTTAATATTTTTAATATTTTTAATATTTTTAATATTTTTAATATTTTTCATATTTTTAATATTTTTAATATTTTTAATATTTTTAATATTTTTAATATTTTTAATATTTTTAATATTTTTAATATTTTTAATATTTTTAATATTTTTAATATTTTTAATATTTTTAATATTTTTAATATAATATTTTTAATATTTTTTATAATTTAATATTTTAATTTTTTTTTAATATTTTTAATATTTTAGATATTTTTAATATATTTAAAATTTTTAATATTTTTAATATTCTTAATATTCTTAATATTTTAAATATTTTTAATATTTTTAATATTTTTAATATTTTTAATATTTTTAATATTTTCAATATTTTTAATATTTTTAATATTTTTAATATTTTTAATATTTTTAATAATTTTTAATATTTTTAATATTCTTATTTTTTTTAATATTTTTAATATTTTTAATATTTTTAATATTTTTAATATTTTTAATATTTTTAATATTTTTAATATTTTTAATATTTTTAATATTTTTAATATTTTTAATATTTTTAATATTTTTAATATTTTTAATATTTTTAATATTTTTAATATTTTTAATATTTTTAATATTTTTAATATTTTTAATATTTTTAATATTTTTAATATTTTTAATATTTTGAATATTTTTAATATTTTTAATATTTTGAATATTTTAAATATTTTTAATATCTTTAATATTTTTAAATGTTTTTATTTTTTTTAATAATTTTTAATATTTATTATAATTTTTAATATTTTTAATATTTTTAATATTTTTAATATTTTTAATATTTTTAATATTTTTAATATTTTTAATATTTTACATATTTTTAATATTTTTAATATTTTTAATATTTTTAATATTTTTAATATTTTTAATATTTTTAATATTTTTAATATTCTTAATATTTTTAATATTTTTAATATTCTTAATATTTTTAATATTTTTAATATTTTTAATATTTTTAATATTTTTAATATTGTTCTTGATTTTGTTTTTTGTTGCATTGTGGTGAATGCCGAAATAACGTTATACGCCTAACCTGCTGTCAACATAATACATTTCACACTCTTGAATAAAAAACTATTGGCAATAATAAATAATTGCCAATAGAAATGATCTCAAACCGAACTATGACAATATCATAATTCATTAAAGATCAACAAAAAACAAAATCAAGAACAACAAAACACTGACGGTACGCAGAACGGGGTTGGCACTTTGTCAACAACAAAACTCCTGTGCAATTGTGTCCGATGGACATATGCATAGGCAAGTGCTTGTGTGTGTATTATGTTGGCATGTTGTGCGCTTCGAGGATGCTTTCTTCGCACCGGAGGGAAAAGTTCTTATTAACTTTGAGATGCTTTCTTCCCTTAAGGTTTGTGATGATAGAGGAGAAGGCACAGCAAAGGGCGCTGACGAGGCATTGTGGTGAATGCCGAAATAACGTTATACGCCTAACCTGCTGTCAACATAATACATTTCACACTCTTGAATAAAAAACTATTGGCAATAATAAATAATTGCCAATAGAAATGATCTCAAACCGAACTATGACAATATCATAATTCATTAAAGATCAACAAAAAACAAAATCAAGAACAACAAAACACTGACGGTACGCAGAACGGGGTTGGCACTTTGTCAACAACAAAACTCCTGTGCAATTGTGTCCGATGGACATATGCATAGGCAAGTGCTTGTGTGTGTATTATGTTGGCATGTTGTGCGCTTCGAGGATGCTTTCTTCGCACCGGAGGGAAAAGTTCTCATTAACTTTGAGATGCTTTCTTCCCTTAAGGTTTGTGATGATAGAGGAGAAGGCACAGCAAAGGGCGCTGACGAGGCATTGTGGTGAATGCCGAAATAATATTTTTAATATTTTTAATATTTTTAGTATTTTAAATATTTGTAATATTTTTAAAATCAAAAAAACTTATCTATCTGTCTCATTCCTTGAACTCCGTCAAACTTCAGTGATTTCATATAAAGAGTTTTCCAATGTGAGGAGTAATTGTGAATGGCCCGCTATTTCGGTAGCTATCACGTTTGAAGCTTTTATTCTTTGACACTTTACAAGTAGAAACTACGGCTTTACTGAAAAAGGAACGATACACGCTTCAACAACGCATTGAAATAATTAAAATTCACTACAAAAATGGTGAAAATCTTGCAGTCACAGTTCGCAAAACTAAAGCATTTTTCGGTCGTCGCGAAGCACCTAGTCGGAACGCAATACTGAAATTGTTGGAAAAATTCGAGCTTTTGGGACAAGTTAGTGATGTGAAGAATAAAACCCATGGACGTCGCTTTTTCGAATATGAGGTTGGATCAACAGTTACGTTGATTGGATTGCGCTATCGAGAGACGTTTAATGGTTTTTTATGGTCGGAGTTGGATGGTATTGATCTGGACAACGTTTACTTTCGACAAGACGGCGCTACGTGCCACACAAGAAACGAAACCATTGATATTTTACGGGAAAGGTTTCCGGACACACAATTAATCACATTTGGCCACCGAGATAATTTGATTTGACACCTTGCGACTTCTTCCTTTGGGGCAACGTGAAACATAAGGTCTACGCCAACAGCCCATTGTTGATTCAAGACCTCAAAGATAAAATTCGTGAGGCTATCGAGGACATAGGGCAACCAAATTTGCGATTTGGTTATGGAATATATCATGAAAAGGATATGGTCCTGTAAGAGTGCCCATGGTGGCCATTTGGCCGGTGTTGTTTTTCATTATTAACGGCATACCTTCCTCATTATTATGAAATAAACATCCGATCACTTTTCTCAAAAAATGGCATTTTTCTTTGAATATCAAAATAACACCTCTTCTTGGAAAACCCTTTACATAGGCGTCATGATTAATTTAGTTACCGTTCATTCTACTACCGCATATTTATATATATTTCCTATGCCAGAACAAAACGCTACAAAAATTTAATATTAAGCAATGAGTGAAATTATACTTATTATCTTTGCAACCATTGGGAAAACAAGAAAAAGCAGCTGTCAACCAGTAAGTATATTATTTTTCGACTATACGCAAATGATATACGCTTCAGATGTATTTAATGATGCCAATATCTAAACAACTAACTACCGTCTCTTAAGCAATGAAAAATGACAAACAAAATAATCCTTGCGTTATCGCACTCAACACTCACCTACACCTGCTACTGCCCCAAACGACGGTCAAAATATTAGAACCCGAAATAGTACCCAGCGTATTGTTGGTTTCACGGTCGCTTTCTATTCAGCGCGTCAAAGAGATAATGAATAATTGTAACAATAGCAAAAACAACGCGAAACCTGCTGTGATTTGTTTGGCTAAACCCCGCAAAAGATTGTCCTATCAAAACATTTGTTCATACAGATGGTGCCAAAAATGACAAGACTTGACTTAGCCAACATTTCCCCCGGCCATAACTTGGTTCTTGGTACTCACAGCCAGCGGCATTGACATCAACGCCGCAGGAAAAGTCAACAACTGCGAGTTTAAAATCTACTGCAATCCTTTTTGCCTCCTATTCCTTTTCAACTAAGACAAAGGTTTAACCGAAAAAGGATGACGACAACAGGAGGGGCAACAAAATAAAAAAAGAAAAATGGCACTGGCACTGGCAAAACAATAGGCTTGTGGTCTAAGCAAACAGTTTTAAGAAGCGTTCTAACAAAATTAAGTAGATAATTCAACAACTTTGTCCTTTTCGCCTGCCCGCCAGCTCCGTGTCACAGTACGCGGACGACGACAGCTTTGCCATGTAAATGTTGTCGTTGGTTGTTGGAGCTGTAAAGCTCTTTTTAGTTTTTCGAGTTATTGTATTACGTTGCCAAGAACAACACCAAATTACAGTTTAAATGTGTTGACAGCCAGGAGTTTGTCTAACCTCTTCTCACTGCTCGCTCAGTTGCGCTGAGTTGACAACTCACGCTTTGGTTCTATTGTTTTTAATTAAAACCACAAAATCATGGGAAACAATGAGCATTTAACACGCTAATTAAAACACAAAACAGTTTACAACTTTAATCACATTTTAGGTATAAATTAAATTCTTGTGACATGTTTAAATTTAGTTAATGAAATGCAAACTATTCGCTCTATTTTGGTATTTAAGGTTTGCATTGTTGGCGGCGTGTGTTGTTAGTTGTTGTTTTTTTTTTGTATTCATTTCATTTTAGCGGTTGTGTTGTTACCTTCAATTTGTGCTTATTCAGTGCTTTCTCATATGAATATAAATGACATGGAAATGGCAGCAATGACAACACTTTGCTCCCACACCCCTCGACGAGTACTTATCGTCATCACTCAGCACCAACATCAACATTACCCCGTTTTGTTTGTTCTCCCCACCCTGTGCGTCTGGAATGTTAGAGAAATAGACAGTTTCATCAAATCATTGACACACAATTGAAAACATTGATCACAACATTCTGCCAACAATTACTATCATTCGGTAGATGTGTGTGTGTGTGTGTGTATTCTTATTTTACTGAAATACGACGGCATTAAAGCCACACACTAACACTGGTATGTATGTTCACATACTCGTACAGTTGCAGGATGTCAAATTAACAAGTTGGTGCAGAATCCTTTCATCATTTTGCAATTGTGTGATTTTGATTTTTATGTGGCATTGCTATAGTGCCATTGTTAAGAGAGTGAGAGAGAGGAAGAGTGAGGAGAGCCACTATTACATTATGAGCGTGTGCTGTTATATTGTTGCCACTATGGTGCTCAGTTACAGAAACAACAATGTGGGTGAGTGGGTATATGGGTGTATGGGTAAAGTTACAAAAACATTAGCATTACACCAGTAGCGGAATTCATTTTTTGGAAAAGTTTCGTATTCATCGTGTTTTCGAAGGCCAAAGGCTCACAAGGCTTAAATTACGCTTGGTCATGATAAAGACGCAAGAGGCGTTGTGTCTTTCTTTCTAAACTGCGCTTGGTCACGACCTTTCCGTAGCATAGTTCAAAATCAAACTAGTAAGGCGGTTATCTTCGGCTATGCCGAAGGTCAGATACCCTTCACCATTTGTTGAAATGGTGGTAAAACTGGTTATTTGCACTACAACTATATTTCATTAAACTTTGTACCACAAAACAGGGGAGTTGGTGAGAAGTGGACGTTACTTTTAGCTTCACACATCCATTTTGTCAGTAATTTTGTATCGATTTTATTCGATTTACCGATAAGTTTATGAGTTGGTAAGTTGGAGCTTATTGCTATGAATTTTGTAACTCCCAAAAATGAGAAGTTGTGTGGGAGGTGGGAGTAGTTTAAATCCGATCATGCTTATCTTAGAACTTAACCTCTGCTTCTGGACAGAAGCTTACATACCGAATTTCAGCCCGAAAGCTCATAAACTATAGGGACATACAGACGGACAACCCCAAAAAGGGGGAGTTTGTATGGAAGTTGGGAGAAGTATTCTTCCGATATTGCTCATCTTACAACGTAAGCTCGCATTATAGGATTAAAGCTTGCATATACAATTTCTGCTCAATATTTCCTATCCTACGGCTATAATCGCGGGGCAGTTACGCGGACACCCCAAAAAAGGTAGTTTGAATGGAAGGTGGGAGTAGTTTTTGACCGACATTGCTTATCTTAGAAAGTAGCCTCCGCTTAGATATTGAATCTTGTGTACAAAATGTCAGCTATATACCTCTTAAAATACGGCTGCAATCGCAGGGACAAACCCAAAAAAAGGGAGAGTCTGTATGGGAGGTGAGAGTAGTTTTTGACCTTTAAACTGCGGCTGTAATCGCAGGGACAGTCCCCAAAAAGGGGGAGTTTGTATGGGAGGTGGGAGTAGTTTTTGACCGATTGGGCTCATCTTAGAACTTAACTTCCATTTAGTGCAGCAAAGCTTGCGTACAATATTTCAGCTTGATTGCTCTTAAATTACTGCTGTAATCGCGGGGACTGACATACGGACACCACCAAAAATAGGGATTTTGTATGGGAGGTGGGAGTAGTTTTTTACCGATCGGTCTCATCTTACTACTCAACCTCCGCTTAGTGTAGGGAAGCCCACATACATAATTTCTGCTTGATTGCCCTTAAACTACTGCTGTAATCGCAGGGACAGACCCCAAAAAGGGGGAGTTTGTATGGGAGGTGGGAGTAGTTTTTGACCGATCGGGCTCATCTTAGAACTTAACCTCCGCTTTGCGGATAGAAGCTTGCATTCCAAATCGGATCGATATCTCTTAAACGGCGACTGTAATCGCGGGGACAGACAGACGGACAGACGGTCACCTTTAAATCGACTTCGATGCTGATCATTTAAATATATATATTGTCATACCTACCACGCCTCCTTATGGGCGTTACAAATGGAAGAACAAAATGAATATACCCTTCACTCCGTTCATGCGCATGGTGAAGGGTATACAAATTGTGGATTACACTATAATTTTTGTGGCGTATTATATTTCGAATTGTTCTAAGTGGTCTATCCCAGTCCCTATGAGCTGCTAGGTGTCCTCCACAAAAAGTTTCTGAGTATTCTCAATTGAATAACGATCAAAAAAATCAAAATAAAAATCTTCTATGCAGGCCCTATAGCAGGCCTTCAAAGCCACACCTTTCCCCTATGGGTATCTACCACCAAAAAAACCAACTATGCCAACATCAATTTGATATCATGCATTTAGGAGCTGGTTATATACTTAAATACACTTGATAAACCAAGCACACACACACACACTCACACAACCACACCCACACTCATATACTACGCCACACATTCAAAATAAGTTGATGCCAAACAAGTAGATGGCAAGTACAAATACTCGTACGTGTGTTTACACAAGGAAGTGTAGTTGAACCCCGCCACACACAGTGACAAAGCGCAAAGAAATGTGGCGGTAATAAAGAAAAGTATTGCTACGATACGCAAGGTATTAGTTTATGTATCGTCACCACACAGTGGAGTAATTCATTACGACAATCAAAGAACTAGTGCTGTCATGATTGTCAAAGTGTTATGTGGCGGTTGATTTTTACACCCAATATTATTTTTTTATACTAATGGTGGTTTGCAACTTCAAATGAGCGTATATAGATATTTAGTTAAATCTATAATGTAATAGTATATTTAAGAGTATTCCAATAAAAGGTGTTATTTTGGTATTCAAAGAAAAATTAAATTTTTTAAGATAAATGATCGGATCTTTATTTCATAATAAAGAGCAAGGTATGCCGTTAATAATGAAAAACAACATCAGCCAAATGGTCACCACGAGCATGCTTACAGGACCATATCCTTTTCATGATATTTTCCATAATCGCAAAGTGGCTGCCTTATGTCCTCGATAGCCTTACGAATTTTATCTTTGAGGTCTTGAATCGACGCTGGGCTGTTAGCGTAGACCTTATCTTTCACGTGGCCCCCAAGGAAGAAATTGCAAGGTGTTAAATCACAAGATGTCGGTGGTCAATTGTGATTACCTCTTCGAGAGATAACACGGTCCGGAAACTTTTCTTGTAACTGTTACTGTAACTGTAACTGTAACTGAACTTAATAATCCTTAAAAACCAAATCTTGATGCAATATACGGTGTAATGACGTTTGTGGAATGCCCAATTCCAAAGAACGACGAGGAATGGACAAACCTGGGTTTTCTTCAATACTTTGGGCTATAGCAGCAATATTCTCAGTTGTTCTTGAGCCACGTGCACGTGCATCACAAACTTGTCCCAACAGCTCGAATTTTTCCAAAAATGTCAGTATTGCGGTCCGACTAGGTGCTTCACGACGACCAAAAAATGCTTTCGTTTTGCGAACTGTGACTGCAAGATTTTCACCATTTTTGTAGTGAATTTTAATAATTTCAATGCGTTGTTGAAGCGTGTATCGTTCCATTTTTAGTAAAGTCGTACTTTCTACTTGTAAACTGTCAAAGAAAACCAGAAAGAAAGTTTCAGTCGGGCAACCCGACTTACATATACCCTCACCCTCAGTAAAACAAAAAAAGTAAAAAATTAAAAGTAAATTTGTATGGGAGGTACCAGAAGGGGCGTGGCTAAATTTCCAATTTTTTTTCCAAAACTTTATCCAGTTATAACTTAACAAAATACATAATTTGGGCACGATCCTGTGGAGTGTATTGATATTATAACTCCATCTCTAAAGTGGGCGGAGTGGTACATTTGTATGGGAGATACCAGAATACTAAATATAGTATTTGGGAACGATCGAGTTCGATGTATTGATATTATTACTCAATTTATAAAGTGGGCGGAATTGTACATTTGTATGGAAGGGTCGTATCAAATGATATATACCCTCATCCCTAAGGGTGATGGTATAAATAGCGGGCTATTCACAATAACACCTCTCATAGGACAACTCTATATATAAAAGCACTGAAGTTTAACGGAGTTCAATGAATGTGACAGATATATAATATTTATTTTTTGATTTTGAAAATTTTAAAAAATTAAAAAAATTTAAAAAATATTGAAAATATAAAATATTAAAAATATAAAAAATATTAAAAATATTAAAAATATTACAAATATTAAAAATAATAAAAATATTAAAAATATTAAAAATGTAAAATAAAAATTAAAAATATTAAAAATTTTAAAAATATTAAAAATATTAAAAATATTAAATATATTAAAAATATTAAAAATATTAAAAATATAAAAAATATAAAAAATATTAAAAATATTAAAAATATTAAAAATATTAAAAATATTAAAAATATTAAAAATATTAAAAATATTAAAAATATTAAAAATATTAAAAATATTAAAAATATTAAAAATATTAAAAATATTAAAAATATTAAAAATATTAAAAATATTAAAAATATTAAAAATATTAAAAATATTAAAAATATTAAAAATATTAAAAATATTAAAAATATTAAAAATATTAAAAATATTAAAAATATTAAAAATATTAAAAATATTAAAAATATTAAAAATAATAAAAATATTACAAATATTACAAATATTACAAATATTACAAATATTACAAATTTTAGAAATATTAAACATTTTAAAAATATTACAAATATTAAAAATATTAAAAAATAAAAATATTATATATATTAAAAATACTACAAATATTACATATTCTACAAATATTAAAAATATAAAAAATATTAAAAATATTAAAAATATTAAAAATATTAAAAAAATTAAAAATATGAAAAATATTAAAAATATTAAAAATATTAAAAATATTAAAAATATAAAAAATATTAAAAATATTAAAAAATTTAAAATATTAAAAATATTAAAAATATTAAAAATATTAAAAATATTAAAAGTATAACAAATGTAAAAAATAATATAAATATTGAAAACATTTAACCATCTTAAGAGGCCTCCTCTCCAAAGTATTTCATATTCAACTTTTAAATTTATAAATTCTTTCACACGTTATAGATCTCATCACACATTTTATATCCCCATCCTTAATCGAAACATATAACTGCCACTCAAAATGTGTCACTTTATGACTATCGCTATTATATTGTGATCAAAATCACTGTATAAATCTCTGCTCATATCGAAAATATATAAAAGATTAATATTCCATTTACCGCTCGTACTCTCATATCCCATTCAAAGCTAAATAAATCCATGGAATATTTTAAAGCATCTCTATGTATCCACCATAAAATCACAAAGGATTGAATTGGAAGCAAAGCCTTAAAATATTTCATTTTCGCTTTTTCTCTATGATTGAAGCACAATATCGCCACATGGGAATTTTGCATGAAGCTTTTGTAAGCCATCGCCATCACCATCGCTATCACGCTGTACATGTGAAATGTGTACTAATCTGTTTTAGAGAAATTTCAAATGCAGGATTTCACTTTGAGACCATCAAACCCAACATTCCACCGAATAACAAGTTAATGGAATGTGAGATTGCTCGTTTTTCATGTTTTTGTTTTGAGCGACGCGGCTGGTATCTCTTAGTGATATAGCAGCTAATCTGTGACAAAAAACAAAGAAGCTGTTTTTTTGTTGCTATTCTGTTAAACAAACCACCAGCAACAACAAACAGAGTTTGTTTAACTTGTATTTGCGAATTTTTCTTTTTTTGTCTTGTTTCTTCATGTTGTTGTTCTTTCATTCAAGAGAATAAAACAAGCGAGCGTACGAACAAACAAATGATACAACAAAAGAATTTATAATTCATTCAAGAATAATGAAAGACTGACTGCGTTGGAATGTTTGTAATGGGGAAAATTAATGAATGACTGCAAAAACAAGATGTAGTATTCTCGAAATGTGCCACAGCCAAATAATGGCATAAATACTTTTGTGCTAACATTTGAGCATGATGAAATACAATACCGAGCAAAATAATACAATACAGCTGTGTAAAGGGGGTGGGGTGCGAAGACAAAGCTTAAACAGCGTTTCAAGTACAATAATTTACGCACAATTTTGTAAGTCATGGCAGATTTTTGAATGACAATAAAATGTCAAAATATTGCTATCTGTACAGTGGCAACAATTTGCTATTCCCTACAGTATTCCATTATTTTGTAAAGAAAAACGACTTGTTTCTTTTTGGTTGTGGGACAAGACTGATCTTTCGACCGAATTTGTCCCGGTATTTATTTGAAAATATTTCTTACAGTCTAATACAATGTGGGAGTGGTTATAACAACTTAATTTCTAAATTTATCCATAAGCTTACATTAGTTTACTTTTTAATATTTTTGGGTTTATTCAATCCCAATTATTCTACTTAAATTTACCCTAGAGTTTCTTTGATTTCATTGGTGGACATTGAGTCATTATTAGGAATCAATGTCCCCCTTTCATTCTAATTTGATTCCGCCTTTTAACATTTGATCGCATTGACCGTGGTCATGGTTTTATATGTACCTTCTGTTGCATTTACTCCAATGTATTTGCATTGGTTGCAATTCATATATATGAGTGTGAGCGTTTGGTTTTACCGATATATCTCGCTGTGCTATTTTTCATGCGAGCCTCATACGCGTTTAATTTTAAGTATGTTTTCGTTTTGTTCTGATGTGTTCATTAAACCCGGATCAGTTTACACCATTGCTAAGTGGGTCATAATTATGGATCATAAGTGCGGTCAGAACAAAAAGGAAAAGTTAAAATCATAACATCAAATTACTTAGACCACACAGACAGTGAATGCACTTATTGGAATTTATTCTGTGTTTCGTCACAAGACCGGCGTGCATTGCAATCAAATGATAAATTATGTCATTTGGATTCATATTGGGCATAACGAATAAGTGTTGGTTCTTGTCGCCTTATGAATCCACTACAATTTCCTTTCTTGTGTCGGTGAAAATTCGGCATAAAATATTGTTTGGCATTTGGCATTAATATGTAAAATATGCCAAAGTTTAATGGCATTATTATATATTTAAGGTACAGTATTCAATATCTGTAATGAGAAATGCTAATGACTTGGATTATTTTTCAATTCCAAGGATACTAATAATAAAATACAAGTATTTATAAAATGTCTTTACAGTTGCCATTACATACACTGGCCTTAACAACAAAAAATAGGGCTCCATTACTATAACGTGAGAGGTCTCATTAGCATTATATTATGGCGAACAAAATTGTTGAATAATTTGACCACAGTCTGTGGATCCATACAATTTCAAAATTTGTATATTTTCGATATCTTTAATATTTTTCATATTTTCAATATAATTAATATTTTGTTATATTTTAATTATTTTTAATATTTTTAATATTTTTAATATTTTTAATATTTTTAATATTTTTAATATTGTTAATATTTTTAATATTTTTAATATTTTTAATATTTTTAATATTTTTAATATTTTTAATATTTTTAATATTTTTAATATTTTTAATATTTTTAATATTTTTAATATTTTTAATATTTTAAATATTTTTAATATATTTAATATTTTTAATATTTTTAATATTTATAATATTTTTAATATTTTTAATATTTTTAATATTTTTAATATTTTTAATATTTTTAATATTTTTTATATTTTTAATATTTTGATTATTTTTAATGTTTTGATTATTTTGAATATTTTTAATATTTTTAATGTTTTGATTATTTTTAATATTTTTAATATTTATAATATTTTTAATATTTGTAATATTTTTAATATTTTTAATATTTTTAATATTTTTTATATTTTTAGTATTTTTAATATTTTTAATATATTTAATATTTTTAATATTTTTAATATTTTAAATATTTTAAATATTTTAAATATTTTAAATATTTTAAATATTTTAAATATTTTCAATATTTTTAATATTTTAAATATTTTTAATATTTTTGAAACTTATAATATTTTTAATATTTTTAATGTTTTTAATAATTTTTAATATTTTTTATATTAAATAGTTTTAATATTTTTAATAGTTTTTATATTTTTAATATTTTTAATATTTTTAATATTTTTAAAATTTTTAATATTTTTAATATTTTTAATATTTTTAATATTTTTAATATTTTTAATATTTGTAATATTTTTAATATTTTCAATATTTTTAATATTTTTAATATTTTAAATATTTTAAATTTTTTTAATATTTCTAATATTTTTAATATTATAATATTTTTAACATTTTTAATATTTTAATATTTTTATTTAATATTTTTTTTATTTTTAATATTTTTAATATTTTTAATATGTTTAATGTTTTTAATATTTTTAATATTTTTAACACTTTTAATATTTTTAATACTTTTAATATTTTTAGTATTTTTAATATTTTTAATATTTTTAATATTTTTAATATTTGTAATATTTTTAATATTTGTAATATTTGTAATATTTGTAATATTTTTAATATTTTTAATATTTTTAATATTTTAAATATTTTTAATATTTCTAATATTTTTAATATTTTTTATATTTTTAAACTTTTTAATATTTTTTTAAAATTTTTATTTAATATTTTTAATATTTTTAATATTTTTAATATGTTTAATATTTTTAATATTTTTAATATTTTTAATATGTTTAATATTTTTAGTATTTTTAATATTTTTAATATTATTAATATTTTTGATATTTTTAATATTTTTAATATTTTTAATATTTTTAATATTTTTAATATTTTTAATATTTTTAATATTTTTAATATTTTTAATATTTTTAATATTTTTAATATTTTTAATATTTTTAATATTTTTAATATTTTTAATAGAACTGATCTCAAACCGAACTATGACCATATCTTATTTTTAATACTTTTAATATTTTTAGTATTTTTAATATTTTAAACTGTTTGTTTGTTAGTTTTAGTCGATCGTCTTTTTTATATATTAAATTTACATTAAAGTGTATCAAATGATACATCAAATTCGGCTTACGATCAGAAAAGTGTTTTTTATTGTTTGATATTTTTCAAATTCAAACTATAATTGGTGCTGGACATTTTCGGCTGATATCTACTTCGCATGTACTTGTTTGACATAATGGTAGATATATATACAGCTGATGATGTACCATTGTGCATCAGTTCGTCACAAAGGGGTCTGAAGATGAACTCGTCATGGAGTTCGAAACGCGTCATCCTAGTGCGTGACACACTGAATTTGACCAAAAATATCAAACAATAAAAAAAAACACTTTTCTGATCGTAAGACGAATTTGATGTATCATTTGATACACTTTAACGTAAATTTAATTAATATTTTTAATATTTTTAATATTTTAAATAGTTTTTATATTTTTAATATTTTTAATATTTTTAATATTTTATATATTTTTAGTATTTTTAATTATTTTAATATATTTAATATTATTAGTATTTTTAATATTTTTAACATTTCTAAGAGCCTAAAACGTGACAAATTCCCCAAAACGATACTTACTAACTTCAAATCGATATTAAATTATTATGGCATGTAACTTGGCAAAACGAATAATGCAGAACTTCTTCTTGTTGGGGCTACTTTCACGTGCAGTTCTCAGTATTGAGTCCCATGTGTTGTAATGTGTTAGACGTCATTAACTCAAAAACCAAATTTTTTCTTCAAGGTAGACTGGTCTTAAACCAAATGAGTGATATGCTCTTCAAATTAATTTAGTTTTAGACTTTGGTATAGAGCTCAAAGAAATTTCTGCTCTCATACGAAATACAATTTTGTAAAATGGTTTCATCATTTCCTCAAACCGTTCAGCCATACAAAGAATACATTTCACAGTGCCATGTTATGACGTTAAGTTGCTGCCATTCCTGTTAGTATTATGACTAGTTTAGTTTAGTTTAAAGGCAAAACGGTTGATGTCATGGTCGGTACCACACAAATTGCACAATGGAGCACAGTAAATAAATGTATTCCTCTTTTAGCTTTTTAGTTGTGCAACGGCTAGTTTCTGCTTCGAAGGGACACATATCACACACACAAGCAAATGTTTTTGTTAGCAGAAATGTGTAAGCCTTTCTTCAAATCACATTTGAAGTATTTACATAAATGAGACTTTTCTAAAGTGAAAAGTAAGCAAAAGCTATCACCACAGGATTGCATGCAGGATTACAACGTATATGTATAGAAATACATACATACGCATGTAACTGCCATAACATTTTATGTATGGTTTATGCCTTTGAGTGTTTGTATCTGGACAAAACGTATAAATACTGGGGTTGCCAATTGCTATATGTCATTGGTGAGCACTAAGATATGATGTCACGATTAAATAATGATATTTAGTCATTCAGGGTCGTAGGACAACACACATTTCTTACTCCTCCTACTAATCTAAAAAACAATTTATTTGGTTGCATTATTTAAAAACTTGCTACATTGTGTACTCCTAATGTGAAATTTTCCTCTATTTTTTAAATTCATTTGCCCAACTATCCTTTGCTTTTCTATTAACTCCCCAGATTGGCATCCCTATCATATTACATACACACATACGCGTATGTACCTTACAATAACCCTCATAGCTAAATGTATGCACTCTGATGTTCTGGAAATGTAATACTGAACGAATGTTTAAACAATAACAAAAAGGAAATTCCCAACGCATGAACGCAACAATTGGCATAAAGTTGCACTTGACATGGTCATGAAAGCAGCAATAGAAAACGGTAGTTAACGTTGCCATTGCTGCCATCAGCAGCCATCGTAGCCATGGTAACATGAACGCAATGTTACAGGCTGTGGCCATTTCGCAGTACACAAGCATCCAGCATGCATTCTCTTCTCCACACCACACTCCACTCCACCGCATAGCTACTAGGCCATCACTAGGTTTGTTACGAACCACTGTGTCAAGAGGGCGTAGCTCCGTTCTAAATCTGTGGCAAAACTGGTAATTGTTCGTATACAGGAGGCCATGAAAAGGGAAATCAGTCATGAATGCTTCTAACCAAAGTCAACTCTTATTGCCGGCGAGGGCGTGATGGGGTAGAATGCGAAACGATAGCAGTGCATCCTTTTTTTTGCCATCGCACTCTTAGGGTAACGAATCGAGTGGCTTCACACAAACAAACTGTTGTGCACAACACAAACAAATCTCAAGAGGGCATAAACAAAATATTTAATAAAGCGTAAATGCTAAAAACCACATCAAGACATCAAAACTTGTTGGGTAAATGATTTTTCAAGTTTCCCCTCAGGTATGCTTGTGGAAACAGCTAGCGTAACAGCTAGCAACCCTTGGCAATGTTTAAAATGTTTGTAAATGAGTTTGATGCGAATTTAAAGAGATTCCAAAAGGCGTTTTATCGCACGACGAGCAAGTGAACCTTAGTTAAGTGGTTAAGAGTATTAAAGCAATGCACAGCAATACTGTAGAGGAGAGAGAGCGAGAGAGAGAGTGTTAAAGAGCATTGATGTGAGGGTGATAAAGGGATTTGTAAAATGGTGTAAAAGTTCAAACTTGAAAATAAGAAAAAAGATGTTGTTTTTGTTTTGTTAGAATTGCATCGATTTGTTAAACTTAAACCTTAAGTTTTATAACAGAAACGTGATATTAGGCAAAATTACAGTTTAATATTGTCGGTTTTGTAATAAAACGAAAATTTATAGTTTAATATTGTTTCATAGTAGGGCATAGGTGCACGTGTTGGGGTTGAATCTGACACAAATGTATTTACTATTCCCAGAATATCAAAAAATACGAATAATGAAAAAAATTACAAGGAATATCAGTAGAATACCCCAAGGCTTGTCATTAGGATGCGTAGATTTAGTGAATTCTAATATTTTAAATATTGTTAAATCTTTTCAATATTTGCATTATTTTGAGTAATAATTATTAGATTTTTGTAAATATTTTTTTATGTTAGTATTATTTTTTAATGTTTTTAATATTTTTAATATTAAATTTACGTTAAGTGTATCAAATGATACATCAAATTCGGCTTACGATCGGAAAAGTGTTTTTTATTTTATTGTTTAAATATTTTTAATATTTTTATTATCTATATATATAAAAATGAAATGGTCCACGTATGTCATACCATCACTTTAGAACGGCTGGAGCGATTTGGCTGATTTTTTTTTATTCGATTCGAAATTTTCCGTAGATTGTTTGTGTTGAAAAAAATCAAATCCAGGTGGCGCTAGGGTGGATTTATATCGAAAATTTTTATGCATGTACCAATTCAACTGAATTTTAGGATTTATGTTTGTTTGATCATGAGAAAACATTTTATGTACAAATCGACCCGGTAGGTGGCGCTGGGGTCGGTTTACAATCAAAATTTTAACGAATGGGACAATTTAAATGAAATTCAGAATCTATGTTTGTTTGATCATCAGAAAAAATTGTATATACAAATGGACCCGGTAGATGGCGCTAGGGTGGATTTATATCGAAAATTTGAATGCATGTACCAATTTAACTGAAATTTAGTATTTATATTTGTGGAACCTTGAGAAAAATTTTTTTGTATAAATTGACCCGGTAGGTGTCGCTATGGTGGAATTATAATGAAAATTTTAACGAATTAAACAATTTGATTGAAATTTAGAATGTATATTTGTTTTATTATGAAATTTTTTTTTGTATATATGGACCCGCAGTTGATTTGGCTGGTGTTGAATTATTTCGAAAATTTATATCAATTGCCCGATTTTACTTACACTTAAAATATATGATTTTTTTGGCATGAGAAGATTTTGAATATCGATTGTCCGATTTTACTTAAACTTAAAATATATGATAATTTTGGCATGAGAAAATTGTGAACGTATGTTTGGAACCAGTTGCCGGTATTTAGCTTATGATACACTTAATTTTTGGAATGTCATTTAGTTACGTTTTTTAACATCATAGCTATTTAGAAGTCTGTATATATATAAAAAAGATGTACATTTTGATGTCACCACTAATTGTGAAAACGGTTGACCCCATTTGTCCCAAACTTTCAGTGAAAGTTTAGGATTGGCTGTAGATGGTCACCCAGACTTCAAAAAGGCTTAAAGAAGAATGACTAACTTTTATAATGGCGCACTTCCTACTAAATTAGAGAGCTTCACAAAGTTGTTTTTCCCATTTCAAAATTTTAGGGGACAATAACGAAAATAGGAATAACTGTTGATATCACCCAGACCATACGGTTAATGGGGTTGCTGAGCTTAATGAATGCATTTTTGGAAATTCGTACTCCTTAGGATAAAAAGGTACAATCACCCAGTACACCAACGCTGAAAGTTATAGGTCAGTCAATCGGCTTTAAAATGTGGTTTTAGAATATATAACCTATCAATAAGTAAGTTTTCATCACATCATGGACGACACTGCTGATCCGTTTTAGCAATTCTTATAATAATATATAATAAGCTTTAAAATATATGAAGTACAGAATTTGTCTGGGAAAACCTCGCCCTTTAAATTGAAATATTTTAGAGGTCAAAAAAATAAACCAATCGTTTTAAGATTTTAACTACACTCAACAAATTTTACAAAAATTTGGAGGTAGGACGAAGTCTGCCGGGCCAGCTAGTTTTTAATATTTTTAATATTTTTAATATTTTTAATATTTTTAATATTTTTAATATTTTTAATATTTTTAATATTTTTAATATTTTTAATATTTTTAATATTTTTAATATTTTTAATATTTTTAATATCTATATATATAAAAATGGTGGCAAAAATGTATAGTAATTCATCAATTGAGAACGGCTGGGCCGATTTTGCTCAAACTTTTTTTTAAGTTGTTCTTTTTTGCCAGGAGAAGGTTTATGTGAAAGAAAATTTTGGGAAAATCTTCCGGAAAAGTCGGAAAAATCGAAAATTGCCTTTTTGTATGGAATTTTGTGTGCAATTGTTACAGAATAGCTTTCCGAATAGAAAAATGGAAATTTTTTTTGAAAAATGCGGAAAATTCCGGAAAATTTGAAAAATTTTAAATTTTTTATTTGCGAAATTTTGTATGTTATCGTATGACTTTATAAGTTTGGACGATGTAACAGCGAAAAATTTCGGATAATTATTCCGAAATGACTTTCCGAATGGGAAATAGAAAAATTCTCGGTGGAAAACTCAGAAAATTCAGGAAAAACTCGAAAAATTTTGACTTTTTCGGAAACAAATTGAATTTTTGTATTACATTTTGTGTGCAATTGTTCCGTTGTGGCTTTTCGGTTGGAAAAATAGAACATTTTGGTTGGAAAATTATAGAAAAAATTCCAATAATTTAAATATTTGTTCGACGAAATTTTACTTTTTATTGTAAGTTTGAAAAATTGAAAAATTTCGGATAATTATTAAGAAATGACTTTTCGCATGGAAAAATAGAAAAATTCTTGGTGGAAAACTCGGAAAATTCTGGAAAAAACTAGAAATTTTTTGATATTTTCGACGAAATTTTGCATTGTATCGCTTGATTCGATTATTTTAGACGACGTAAAGATGAAAAATTCGTTATGGTGCTTGAAAAATTTCGGAATATTGTGAAATTTATTATGTTAAAAGATTAAATGCGAAATGGTCGAACAATTTTAAAATCTTCTGCATAAGCAATGCATTGGTCTGATTGTACAAAACCGCATTGAATACAATGCATTATGACGTCCACAAAATCATTATCAGAGCAGACAAGAGACCCTCTGGATGCCATGTAAGACAATTCAATGCTCCCACTATAAATGAAGACGCAGTGGTGATTGTTGCGGAGAATGTGGAATCACGCGATATTATTCTCAAGCTTCGGGATGGTGGACAAGTTGGACGAGATGGCTGACGACATTTGCACAGAGTTCGCACAACAGCATCCAATTTCGATCTTGAAATAACGTGTACGATTCAATGATGAAGGTTGATGATGATGGAACGGAAGCATTTACTTTCTCTATGATCCCGGTGGGACAGACAAGACATTCGTAATTTCTTTGATTCTGGCAACAATTCGGTCAAGATCGCAATTGAGTTAGCTGTTGCATCCTCTGGTATTGCTTCCACATTGGTGAAAGGCGGTCGAACTGCACATTCCGCTTTCTTCTCACGGTTGACAAGACAACGTGTAGAATGCTAAATCATTATTTGGAATGAATGCACGATGGCGCATAAACGAGCATTGAAGGTAGATGACCGAACGATGAATAATTTTCGATGTCATTTAACAAAAATGAGGCGACCAACTATTCGACAGAATTTTTGAACTCTCTAGATGTGCCAGTTGTGCATAATTTGCAGCTGAAGGTGGGATCGATCATGATCATTTTGCAGAATCTGAATCATCCGTAATTGTAACTAAAGCGACGATCATCAAGGGCATATGCAAAGGAGAGGAAGTCCTTATCCCTCGAATCTATTGTTCCAACCGATCTTCCCTTCCAATTCAACTCCCCATACGATTGGCTTTTGCGATAACAATCAATAAATCGTAAGGCCAATCATTGGAAATTTGTGGAATCAACCTCGAATTTCCCTGCTTTTCACACGGAAAGCTGTGCGTTGACTGTTTGCGTGTTGGCAAACAGTCTTCATTGTTTGTTTTTACGCCGGAAACAAATCGAAATACATTGTATATCAGATCACTCTTCACAGATTTCGATTAAATTCAAGTAAATCAGATAAAAACTTGAACTATCTGTGTTTTACTATTATATAAAGGCGTTACCTTAGCAGCGAGACGAAGTTTGCCGGGTCCAAAGTTGTATGGCAGAACAACGTTTGCCGGGTCAGCTAGTTTTTAATATTTTTAATATTTTTAATATTTTTAATATTTTTAATATTTTTAATATTTTTAATATTTTTAATATTTTTAATATTTTTAATGTTTTTGATTATTTTAATGTTGTTATTATTTTGATATTTTTCATATTATTTTTAATAGTTTTAATATTTTTAATATTTTTAAAATTTTTAATATTTTTAATATTTTTAATATTTTTAATATTTTTAATATTTTTAATATTTTTAATATTTTTAATATTTTTAATATTTTTAATATTTTTAATATTTTTAATATTTTTAATATTTTTAATATTTTTAATATTTTTAATATTTTTAATATTTTTAATATTTTTAATATTTTTAATATTTTTAATATTTTTAATATTTTTAATATTTTTAATATTTTTAATATTTTTAATATTTTTAATATTTTTAATATTTTTAATATTTTTAATATTTTTAATATTTTTAATATTTTTAATATTTTTAATATTTTTAATATTTTTAATATTATATTAATTTACGTTAAGTGTATCGAAATGATACAACAAATTCGGCTCAAGATCAGAAAAGTGTTCTTTATTTATTGTTTGATATTTTTGGTCAAATTCAGTGTGTCACGCACTAGGATGACGCGTTTCGAACTCCATGACGAGTTCATCTTCAGACCCCTTTGAGACGATCTGATGCACAATGGTACATCATCAGCTGTATATATATCTATAATCAGTACGAGCTCGATTTTCGCAACCGATAGCAGCCCAAGCCGGTTGCAGTTACCGAGATTGTTGCGCTTACCGAACCTCTATTGAAAATTGTTATTTTACTTTGTGCAAAACGACTCACGTCACTACAAAAAAACTGTACTATAACAGTCATTTGCTCACTCACATTGAATAATGGCGGAACATTGCATGCAAATAAAAAAAATAAACATAATTTCTGCGAATACATTGAAAAGTTGCGCTCATCGAGACTGCTTTTTTGAGCGTGTTGCACTTATCAAGACTCATTTGTAAAAAAAGCGGTTGCGCAAATCGGGGTGTTGCTATAATCGGTAGTTGCGAAAATCGATCTCGTACTGTAATTAGATATATATAATTGTAGATATATATACAGCTGATGATGTACCATTGTGCATCAGTTCGTCACAAAGGGGTCTGAAGATGAACTCGTCATGGAGTTCGAAACGCGTCATCCTCGTGCGTGACACACTGAATTTGACCAAAAATATCAAACAATAAATAAATAACACTTTTCTGATCTTGAGCCGAATTTGTTGTATCATTTCGATACACTTAACTTAAATTAATATAATGTACTGTAAGATCGACTAACAAAAACAAATACACTTTTTTAATATTTTTAATATTTTTAAAATTTTTTAATATTTTTAATATTTTTAATATTTTTAATAGTTTTAATATTTTTAATATTTGTAATATTTTTAATATTTGTAATATTTTTTCATCCCTTTATTAAATTCCAATGAAATCAAGTGATACATCTCATAATTTAAAGGTACCGTCCTTCATGATCTAAAGGAAGCTGTTTCATATGAAGATAAATATGCAAAGGTAGATGTTTGCTAACAGGACATTAAGGAATCGCGCAGTCAACACTGAAAGGATATGCAGTTTTCCACGGTTATGCTAGAAAATGATAAAGCATTATTGATTTGACTAAGATTGTTGAGAAGCATTATTAATGAATGTCTCTCACTCAGTTACATTGTAAGCTATAAATAAGCTATAGTAAGCATAGTAAGAAATGCAATTTAAATTATTATAGATGAATGAACAACAAATGAGAATTTTGAGAATGTTGTGACATTTTAATTACTGTCGTTTATTGATTTTTCAAGAATATTTTAATGTTTTAATATTTAATCTATTTGATGTGGTTTTAAGTTTTACTGATGGACGTATTTTATATTATTTCTGTTTGCTAATGGTGTCCTTAAGCATTTGTGTAGCTTCATTGTACAGTTTTATGACTTGTATTCTTTTTCATATATTTTTACGAAATGTTGTCAAATTCCATACAGATGACGTTGAAGAAGCTATATTAAACATGTTCCTGGCATCATTTATGTTTTCATATGAAATACTAAGTATGTATTTCAATTAGTTCAAAACTAAATATCAATTTGAAAAAAGATATATATGAAAAATATCTGAAATATTGAAAACAGAACAATAAAATACTTTGACACATTATGCAGCGAACAAATTGATTTCATTCCACTGTATCAGTATAAACAAACTTAATACCAACCTTTAAGCAATAAAATTCCTAATTTTACGGATTTATCCTCCAAGGAAAAGAAGATCAAATTTAAACTGATGGTATATTGGTTTTGGTCACACCAACTATCCCATATAGGTTTCTTATCATCCATCCCCTTTGTTTCTTAAACATTTATGTATTAAACTAACGGATATCAACAATGTATCTAAACTTGTCATTATAAACATTTTCATATGCTTTATAAACATATTTATATACTTACAACCGATTGTTTTTAATATTTGACTCCGAAATGTATCTCAACTTTGGTATATTGCTGACAACGCAATGTTGCGATACAATTTTACAGTCATATTTTACTGTACTGTTGATTTTATTTTATCTGCTGCTAAGAAACAGTCGTATTGGATTAATAGTATCAGATGCATACTGACAATCGCTCAGGTAACATGTCGGCGGTTGAAGCAGTAGAATTATCTAAAAACGTAATGTATTAATAAAAAATAAATACGTGTTAATCGTTGAGATGCAATTCAGTCATAGATTTTTGAAAAACTTCGAACAAACGAAGGTGAAGAAATAAGGTACAGAAATCTCAGTCAAGTGAACAGACTGATAAATATATTCAACCTATGTATGATGTTTTACGGTTGAAATAAACCGATTTTTAAATGAAATTACTTATGTATTATTATTTGCCTGAGTCTCATTTGAATTTTCGAACTGAGCAGTCGTTTGTTTTATCGTTGAAAAAAAAAAAAAAAAAAAATAAAAAATAAAAAGCAAATAATTTGTTGGCTGAAAAAAAAAACAATTTTTTTGGTTAATTATCCGCGATTATTGAAATGGATATTTCCGAATCGCCGGAGGGTACCATACCTTCCAAAAACATTCCACCTGATAAGGGCGTCGTTGATTTTAAAATGAAATCTCTTGGTAAATCCTTATTGGAACCTCATTTGGACAATCCCATTGTCAATGACGGTGGCTCTACGGGCAAGATAAAGACAAGGAACACCGGAACAAGACCAAAAGATAAATGCAAAGCTTTTGACGAAAGAAGATTTGTTCAATTAAGCAAAACTGCTGCAGACATATCTCAAGTCGCTTATGTGCCCAACGATGTTTTGCTTCGAGGCGCTGCGGCAGAAGGAGGTAGCAAAATGGATTTCGAAATACCTATTGTGCAAGATGGAGACCACAGTCAAAGTAAACGTCAAAAACTTAATGAATCCCAAGGACCTTCATTTAATAATGAGATAAGTCAAAATCGCTTTGCCCTGCTTGGAGAGATTGATATTCTTACTGAACCCTGTACCCCAAGAGCTAACCCAGATGTTAAAGGTAATCCAATTAATAAAAGTGAATCCAGTCCCGGAGCAGAGAGACCAGCTAAAGAGGATTTTGTTGGAAAATCATTTTGTCCACCAATTTTTCTTTTTAATGTAGATGTGTCTAGTTTAGTCCAACAATTGAAGGATAAAAACATTTGTTTTAAAATAGTTAACAAGGGTCAAAAAAAATGCAAATTGTATGTAAAGGATCCATCAGTTCATTCAGAATTCATGGACCTCTTAAAGAAAAAGGAAATTCCGTCGTACACATACACTCCGAGGGAATTAAGACGAGTCAAATTGGTTATAAAGGGACTTCACCATAGAACGGATTTAAATGTCATTAAGGATAATCTTGATTTTTTAGTACCCAATACAGTGGATTCAGTTACAAAATTTTCCACTGATTATTCAAGAAGGAACAATATCGATACGGGATTATTCCTGGTAACACTTTTGCCTGGTAAGTCTGCGAACGAACTTAGGGCTCAGCATTTTGTTTATCATCAGAGGGTTTCATGGGAATCGCCAAAAGTGAATTTAAATGTGGTCCAGTGTTGGCGGTGCCAAAAGTGGGGCCACATATCGAAAAATTGTAGCCGATTGTACGTATGTGTGAAGTGTGATCAAAGCCACGGTCCTGGGGACTGCAAATTTGTCCGAGAGGAAGGAAGTCAACCATATTGTGCGAACTGCGGAGAAAGAGGTCATTCGTCAAACTACAGAGGGTGTCCGGCTTACAAAACCTATTTAAAGAAGCTGAAGGAAATAAAAGAAGTAGCTAGAGAGAGGAAATTTTTAACATCTGATAATGTAGTTGGTGCAATAAGTACTTCTAAATTCGTTGATCCGAGAAATACGTATGCTAGTTTTTTTTCTGATTCTAAGCATTTAAATGTGGGTAGGTCACCAAGACCACCGTTAATTGAAGAGTTTTTGAAAATTGCCAATCATATTTGTCAACCCGACACTCCTTCGTTAGAGGATGAAATCAAAGCATTTATTCGACGTTACAGATCACTATCGAAAGATCAGGCCAAGGGCCAGTGCTTGGAAATTTTGGAGAAGGTTAAACGCCAATATGGTCCGTAATTCTCTAAATTTTTTGTCATTTAATGTAGGCTCTCTTATTAGTTTGAGCCGTAGGGTAGAGTTGTTGAATATTGTGAAAACAAATGGGATAGATTTTGCGTTTATTCAGGAGACACATTTGAGAAATGAGCACAAAATCTATTTTAAAGATTTCAGTTTTATTAGAGATACTAGTTCGCAAGGAGTAGGGATTATGATAAAGAAATATATGAAATTCCATAGGGTCCAAGTCCCCGATTGCAATTTTCCAAGTATGTTTTTGAGTATATGCCTCACTATAGATGGTGTCGAGAAAAATGTTTTAATTGGTTCGATGTACATCCCTTGTAACTCAGATAACGCGCGCTTATTTCAGAGTTTATCTGCTTTGTTCCGCTTTTCTCGAAATTATGACGGTGTTATTTTAGGGGGTGACCTTAATTCCCGACACACATCATGGGGTGATTCAATGTGTAATACTAATGGAAATGTTTTATTTTCTTGGCTTCAACAGTCTTCAACAGACTTTCTTCGAATTTCCGACTCTGTGCCGTCCTATCCTAATGGGCCCTCTTTTCTAGATCACTTTATTATTAGTTCAAATTTGCTTGATTTAGATTATCATAATTTAAATATTACTAGCTTACCTACATTTTCGGACCATTTTCCGATTAAGTTAAACATTCAGCTCCCAGATTTTGATATACTTTTGTTTTCTCCAAGGAAATTTGTTTCTTATCGCAATACGAATTGGGACAATTATAGGAATGACATCATGTCTCAGTTATTACTTCATTTTCCTGATTCTGCGAGGAATTTGTCCGATGCTGAGATTGATCATTATGTGAGGGAATTCACTTCCACCTTAAATCATGTGCAGGGTTTGCACTCTGAGTACATTGATTTGGGAAATAAGAGGGTAATTGTGTCTGAGAACGTAAAGAGACTTTATAAAATAAAGTACGGCTGGCAAAGGGAATTAAAAAAGGTTTTCCATAGGACACTTAGTCGAGCTGATGCGTTATACTTGAGATTGTCGAAACAGATTCAATTGTTGAATATAATTATTAGGAGGCAGGTTGAAATTGAGCAATCTGTAATCTTTTGTGAAAAACTTCGCACTATTAAACCTGGCCCCACGGCTCACAGACAAGTTTTTAAAATAATAGGCAACAGGAAAGCATCGAAATTGGGAAAATTATCTGAGAATGGAGTGACGATAGAAGACGATGTAACAAGTGCAGGGAGGTTAAGAGATTACTTTTCTGTCATTTACAGTGGTGCGGTTTCTAATCGGGATATATCGAACATGCAGGCAGCCGTTGAAAGGACTGTTTCATCAGTCACGAGGTTGCATACTTTTAATGCTCAAGGTTCTTCCATTAATCCACCGGAAGGCTCGAGGTTTGTTACATTCGATGAGGTCGTTAGCACATCTAAGGATATTAATAATAAACGGTCAAGCGGATTGGATGGTATTTCCAATTATGTGATTAGGAGACTCCCGGCAAAGGCCTTCGAATACCTGACAATTGTATTCAATAACTGTATAAACAACTCCTATTTTCCGGAATCATGGAAGACTTCAAAGATTGTGCCACTTCGTAAGAAGGAGAACAATTGCGATATTAGTAATTTAAGACCAATATCAATGCTTTCGAATCTTGGCAAACTATTTGAGCGCGTTATTCGGATAAAAATGGATATTGGGATGGATGATCCTTATATTCCGGATCTGCAGTTTGGTTTTAGGAAAGGTCATTCCACAACGGATGCATTGCTTAAATTTCAGAATGACATCGTTTTAAATTTGCGTGAACAACAGTGCACAGTAGCAGTGTCATTAGATGTGGAAAAAGCATTTGATCACGCGTCTCATCTTGGAATTCTTTTCAAAATTACCCGTCTTGGATTCGATCCTTCCGTAGTTAAGCTGTTTCACAGTTTTTTCTCTAATAGACGTTTTTGCGTCCAGTTTAATGATGTTTTATCTGATTTCGGAGATGTGAAGAGTGGTGTCCCACAGGGATCGATTTTGGCCCCGCACTTGTACAACATTTTTATGCATGATTTTCCCCATATTGATTTTGAATCGTGTGGTATTCTTTATGCCGATGACTCTCTACTTTATGCCCATGACGAGTCGCCAATTATTGCGCTTGGTAAAGTAGGGAACCATTTGCATAAAGTAAAAAGTTTTTATGATGAATGGGGCATTAAAATTAATGCTTCCAAATGCCAGGCTATCTGTATTAGAAACGCTTCTAAGAAGTGTAGAGCATTCGTGGTTCCGCAGAGTAAACAGTTAAATCTAAATATTGATGGGGTAGAGGTTTCATTTGGAGATAATATGAAGTATTTGGGAGTTAATTTCAATAAACTTATGAAGTTTAACAAACATGCAAGGCTGGTTGTAGGGAAGTCATACAGAATACTGGGCTCAATGTCGAAACTGCTTGCTAATAAAAATCTCCCAACGGAAACAAAACTTTTGTTGTACAAAACATGCATAAGGCCAGTATTTCTGTATGGTTTCCCTATATGGTTTAATGTATCTCCAGTAGTTATCGGGGAAATGGAAATTTTGGAAAGGAAAATATTGCGCCATTGTATTGGGAAATATTATGAATCAAGGTTTAAACGATATTCTAATAGAGTTATATATGGCGTGTCTAAGGTTACCCCCGTTGGGTTGTATGTTTGCGATGTAATTTCCAGATTTGCCGATAGAGTAATTGTTCACGATAACAAATTTATATCCGACATATATGAAAGTCAGAAAAATTTCGGTTGGTCTGCTGTTAATTATTTATCGCCAATGGGATATATTAATGAAGTCCCCCCTGATTTTAATATATCGAGGAATTTACGCCATGAATTCTATTTAAGGTCATTATCTGGTACACATAGGGGATAGTGTGCTGGATAAGGTAACTTTTTGCATTTTTTTTTACCTTTGCTTTGTATTTTTTTTTTTTTTTTTTTTTTTGTTTTTGTTATTTTTTAGATTAAGTTAGCTGTAAGTTCAATCGAGATATACATACTCTCATGCAATTGTAGTTCCGGGAGCAAGAACTTCCCTGCTTCAATAATTCATCTTTTCTTTATATATAATTCTTACATAGTTATGTAAAGCTTGGCGCTGTTTAGCACACTTAATCTAAAGCAAATTAAGATATTACATTACAGTCTTAAGTTATCTTAAAAAAAATGTGGTTATGACTCTGTATAAATATAGTATTTTAAAAGGCTCAATAAATAAACCTAAACCTAAACCTTATTATTTGCCTGCTTGTGAAACGTAAACGGTTGGGAATAGGACTTTCGGTCTTATGGCCAAACGAGACATACAGTAAAACTGTAGAAAAGGCTACAGCCAACAAAAGTTAAATGTTAAACTTGATATCTGGGGCACATGGTCATTTGCTTTTTTTACGGGGTGGGGGTGCAGGGCTTATAACAAAAGAGTATTTTACGGCATTAACTACGAATCAGGGAAAAAGTCTCTAACGTTTCTTAGATTGCCTTTTATAAATAAAAAACATTAAAAGCAAAATATTTTTAACGTTAATTTGTGTAGTAGGGACCAATTGGGGCAGCACAACGTTTCCGACTCGTAAGTCAATGTTCAATGTTTCCGTTACGTATGTCAATGTTTAATAAATGTTTACCTTCTGCTAAATTTGATTAAATTCAGTGTACTTACAAAAATGTTTGTATGTAAAACTATGATGGTGAATTCAGTCATTCGTATAAGAAGTACCAGAAGTGGTATGGCAAAATTTTCGGTTTTCTGCGGATTTGCCTTATACTACAAGAAAATTAAATTGAACGAATTAAAATGTCCTCTAGTTGTCCGTTGGTTATTTTTGGATAAATATCAATTTTCAAAAAAAAAATTGTCAATTTGTGTGGGGAAGGGGTCGGCTGATATAGTCCATATCTTTATTTGAGTCAAACTTTTAGGTTTCCGAACCCATTGGCAATATTTTACTGAACTTACAAAGAAGATATGTATGTAGGACCTTATCAGTGTGGCTTTAGTACTGGCAAATCCACGACCAACCAGGTATTTGAGAAATCCGGGACAAGACTCAATGCAGATGTACGCCTACCATTGATTACAAAGCAGCATCTGATAATCCGAAACGACAGATACCAAATCCAGCTATGGCTGAGTTTGGTATGCCCTCGAAGCAGATACAACTTTGCGGGATGACACGAAGTCTTTAGAAAAAGTAGCCAAAAATCTGACATATCCATTTCTACCAAGGGATAGTCTGTCATACATTCTCTTTAACATTGTAATGGAGATGATCATGTGGAAGGCTGCGGCTTGTACTTGAACACGACTTGTACCATCCGTAACAAAAGTTATTTTCTGCTCGTGAATTTCGATAACATAGATAACATTGGTCGTGGTCTACAAATGTTACTGCGACCTTTTCAAGCATTGAGAAGCAGTCGGCAGAAGTGGTTCTGTTGATAAATGAGGATAAACAAAGTTATTTGTTTCAACGTTTGAGATACTCTTGTATGTCGATAACATACATATCATTGGTCGGGGTCTCAAAATGTTACTGTGACCTTTTCAAGTATGGAGAAGCAGTCGGTGATAAATAAGGAAAAACAAAGTTATTTGTTGCGACGTTTGAGATGCTGAGTGAACGTTGACAACCATAACTTTGAAGTAGTAGATGATTTTGCGACGTAGTCAAGCGCGTTCACATAGACTAAAAGCGGTGGGCATGTAGGAATGGTTAGAAGTGTTTCAGCACGAAAAGTCTTCTGAAATAAATTCGATGGGTCTCGCAGAAGGAGACGTTGGGTAGACCAGGTGAAAGAGCTGTTGTCTAAGCTTGGTATGACGAGCTATATACGTAGCGCTGGAAACCGAAGCTCTTCTTTTCTACGTGCGGCTACTTATGGATGAATTTCAGTTGATGCTGCCAAAGAATAAGAAGGATAATATTGTTAATTAAAATTTGCCGGAGAATTTGGGAGTAATTTCATATCGCCAATGTATATATTGGAAAGGACTGAGATTCTTATTTTAAAACCACATCACAAATCGGTTAAAAATTGACCGAATCATAAGCTCCGAAAGAGAAAAGTTTCTTAACCGGAATTCAAGCATTTGAGGGTGGTATGCTACTTTTGATAATATACAGGCCTACAATGTGTACTAGGTCACTCACCAAATTTCTTTAAATTTTGTCCTTTTTTGTAGAAGTTCAGTTTATGTACGCACTAGTGGACCCGGCAATGCTTCGCTATAATATGTTTGGCTCGCCTACTTAAAGGGCTAAGCTTAAGTGTCGATCTTGTACGTTGTGTAAACAATTCGTTACCCCAAGTTACTCCTTAACCCGATCAAACTAACCGATATTAAAAAATACATCTGCAAATTCATATCTATAGTCATAGTAATAGTCCTTTACTGACAACTATGAAAGCATGTTGACAAAAGTGTCAGCAAATAAAATCGAAAAATATTATAAATTTAAAAAAAAAATTCTTCTAGTTTTAGCTCTTTGCTTCAACAACAGTACTTTTTGATAAAAATATAAGTACATTTTGATACAATAAAAATAATTTTTGGCACAATTGCCACAAAAAAAGTACTTATTTGTACATTTAAAGTACTTTTTGGTACAATGAAAGTAGTCTGTGGTACAATTAATTGTTCTTTTTGTGTACAATGAAAGTACTTTTTACTACAATAAATTGTACTTTTTTGTACAATAAAATCACTTTTTGGTTCTATAAATTATACTATTGGTGCAATAAATGTACTTTTAAGTACAATAAACTGTACTTCTTAGTACAATAAATGTACCTTTTTGATGAAAATATTGTACAGTTCGGCTACTAATTGAGAATAACAATTTCGTCATCAAATTTGAACCTGAAAAGCTGAGTACTAACTATTTACCAAAATTGTATATATTATATCCACAGGACTATGCAGTTTTGCCAAGACCCTTCCCTCAATGATCGAAAATTAAAATTTCGTCTGCATATTCATATTAGTGTTGCCGTTTGCCTCTGCCCACAGATCCAAAATTAAAATTTCATCTATATATTCATATTCGGGTTGTAGTCACACCTCGCCTGAATGACGAATGGGTTGACCTAAAATGGCAACGAAAACGGTAAATGGGGTTTTGTTGGGTGTCAATCTATATATATAAAAATGGTGGCAAAAATTTATAGTAATTCATCAATTGAGAACGGCTGGCCCGATTTTGCTCAAACTTTTTTCATTTTGGGAAAATCTTCCGGAAAAGTCGGAAAATTGGAAAAATCGAAAATTGCCTTTTTGTATGGAGTTTTGTGTGCAGTTGTTACAGAATGGCTTTTCGAATAGAAAAATTAAAAATTTCGGAAATATTCAAAATGTTTGAGTTTGTTGTTCGACGAAATTTTGCATATTATCGTATGATTTGATAATTTTGGACGATGTAACAGTGAACAATTTTGGATAATTATTCCAAAATGACTTTCCGAATGGAAACATAGAAAAATTCTCGGTGGAAAACTCGGAAAATTCCGGAAAAACTCGAAAAATTTGGATTTTTTTCAGAAATATTTTGCATCGCAAATTGAGTTTTTGTATAACTTTTTGTGTGTAATTGTTCCGTAGTGGCTTTTCGATTGAATAATCAGAAAATTTTGGTTGGAAAAATTCCAAAAAATTGCATTTTTTTCGACGAAATTTTACATTTTATTGTGTTTTGATAATTTTGAATGATGTAAATGTGAAAATTTCGGATAATCATTTCAAAATGACTTTTCGAATGGAAAAATAGAAAAATTCTTGGTGGAAAACTCGGAAAATTCTAGAAAAAACTCGAAAATTTTGGATATTTTTAACGAAATTTTTCATTGTTTCGCTCGATTTGATGATTTTAGACGACGTAAAGGTGGAAAATTCGTTGTGCTGCTTGGAAAAATTCGGTTTATTGTGAAATCTATATGTATAAAAACGGTGTAAACAGTGTGTAGTAATTCATCAAGAGAGAACGGCTGACCCATTTTGCTCAATTTTTATTCAATTGTTCGTAATTGGTATGAGGGTTTTATGCAAGATAGTTTTGGGGAAATCCTTCTAAAAAGTCGGGAAATTGGAAAAATCGAAAATTGGTTTTTTTTGTATGGAATTTTGTGTGCAGTTGTTACGGAATGGCTTTTCGAATGAAAAAATAGAAAATTCTTAGGGAAAAATTGGGAAAAGTCCAAAAAATTTGTTTTTTTTTATTGACAAAATTTTGTAATTTTCGCATGATTTGATGGTTTTGAACGATGTCTAGGTGGAAAATTTCGGTTAAATGTTGGTTGGTAACGAGAAAAATAATATTTACATAAAAAATACGTCGAACCCGGCAGGATGTGCGGCAATCTGCTGTGGACATTGGGAATGCCAGCGTCAAATCGTTCGATGCAAGATGCATTCGATCGCGAATTTTAACGGGAGCAAGACTATAATCTAGATGAGCTGACCGGAAGAGTTCGAACAAATGTGACGCTGTTAAATACTGAGTACAAGAACGTGTACGATTCACGATGAAACTGGAGACATTTACTTTCTCGATGCTCCGAGTGGGGTCAAGACATTTTTTGTTGATTTCGGCAACAATTTGGTCAAGATCTCAAAAACCGTTAGCCGCTGCATCCTCTGGCATAGTTGCCACATTGTTGGAAGGCATTCGAACTGCAAATTTCGCTTTAAAACTTTCGATGAATATTATCACGGTACAATGTACAAAATGACCAAGAATTTCGCAACGGCCAAGTAGATGCGGGAATGCCAAATCAACATTTCGGATGAATGCGCGATAACGACTAAACGAGCTTTGGAAGTAGTTGACCGAAAGATAAAGGATTTACGAGGGGATTTAAAACGATTTGGTGGGGCTACGATTTTGCTCGAAATGTCTAATGCTGCTGATTTACTAAAACCATGTTTGAAAACGTCGCCAATGTCAAGAAGTTGTAAATGAGCAAAAAATTTGGGGCTCATTCTAGAACCTCCCATTTTCTGCTGAATTCCCGAAACAACTACTAGCGCTTGGCAATGGCCACATTCGATTTGATTAATTGTTACTAGCAGAGAAGAATAAAGACATCAATAGCTGGAATTTCAAATTAGAAAGTTAAATCACTTGAGAACTGCATTCGTACAAATCTGTTTACAGCATGATCGTAGAGGATGAAGCGACCAACAATCCGACCGAATGTTCCACTTGCTTAATATGGCGCATTATTTACAGATAAAGGTGGGATCGATCATAATCATATTGCGGAATCTGAATCAACCGAAATTGTGCAACGGTACGCGGTTGTCGGTCAAGAATCTGATAAAAAATGTGATTTCAGACGATCATAAATAACAAATTCAAAGAAGAGGAAGTCCTTATCTTACGAATTAGATAATTTCAACTGATCATCCATTCCAATTCCCCGACAACAATCAATAAATCGCAAGGCCAATCGTTGGAAGTACGTGAGATTAATCTCGAATTTCCCTGTTTTACGTGCGGTCAGCTGAACGTTGCCTTTTCGAGTTTTGGAGAACCGACTTCGTTGTTTGTTTTTGCGGCGAAAAATTAATCGAAAAACTTTGTTTATCAAACATTCTCTACTGAGTTTATCTGAAGGCATAAAATTGGGGCGAGACGAAGTTCGCCGGGTCCGCTAGTTGTACATTAAAAATCCACTTGAATCAAAATCTTAGCTGATCCTTTTTTAAGCTAAAAGCACTTTTCGTTTTTTTACTCCGTTTTGCGCTTTTTTTAGAAGTAACGTTCTTTGCCCCATGATTTTGCCATCAAATCATAGAGATAATATATCGTGTTATATCTCATTGGAAGCGTACGGACTTCAGCTTTAAGACACTTCTGTCCAAATTGATGTTTTCAATACAATTATAGGCTTTAATAAAAAAACTAAACTTTTGAATTTTAAAAAAAAATATTTTTTTTTCCGGTTTTCGTAGCTGACATACAAAAAGTCCAGTTTATCACATCATTGTGTAATTTCTCACTTCTTCCAAGGTTGTCATATCAACTGTTTCAAAAGGAATAGTTTGAGAATCCAACCAAATGACATAATTCGTCTCACTCCGTTCAGCTGATAAGATAATTGTCTAAGTTGTGCAGTAAGTATTTGAATGTTCTTTGTCTCTCCTATAAAATTTTAAAATAAAGACTTAGGGCCTTTGCATGTTAAGCCAGCGATATGGTTATAAGTTATCAGTTTCAAAATATAGCGATTCGTAAATCTTATAACTAAAGGTAAGTTTATCAACGGAATATAGTGATTGTTATGAATCCTAAATTCTAAATATCCCTTAAAGTTAATTTTTTATGAAAATCTGTTATACATTAACCAAACTTATCACTTTCTTTAATGAATTACAAAATTTTCCAGAGTTTACTTAGTCAACCATTTCATATATTAAAGTTCATTCGAAAATAAGTTCTATTATACCAAAAACAACTAAAAGCGTCTCATTGTGTTTGTACTTCAACGAACAAATTCTATGCTCACATTGTTGAGGGAGCAAACATGTTAAATTTATGTTTGTCCTTCTGCTGGTAGAGTTGTTGTTGTTGTTGTTATTGTTGGTGGTGGTGGTGGAAGACATTGTTGAGGGAGCAAACATGTTAAATTTATGTTTGTCCTTCTGCTGGTAGAGTTGTTGTTGTTGTTGTTATTGTTGGTGGTGGTGGTGGAAGACAAATAACTTTTGTGACACAGCTTTTGCTTCTGCCCGAATTGCTCGAAGACATTGAAGCAAAAACCCCAATCTCACCTTCAGCAAATTATGGTGCAATATGTTGTAACTTTTTGGGACATAAACGAGAGGTCTAGCTAATATTTAAGTAATGACATTAAATAAGAAATCAAATTAATTAAAACAAAATAAAATTTGAAAAAGTATAATGTTTATAAGTTTGAAACAAAAAGCCATTAGTGTTCAAAAAGTTATGTTAGTACATAAGGGCGGCTAAGTAATATGAGTTGTGAAACAAAATACCACGCATACGCCATAGTGCTCCGACCAATCATATAGAGTTATGATGACATGTAGTGAAAAAATTTATGTCTGCATTAATATAACCTATACTATAGAACATAGTTAGCGCTACATAATCTGATATGCATTAATTTTCCTTAGCTGTCAGTTAACTTGTGTTCACATCTCCCCACCATTGCCGAAACTTCTATTTACATCACTCTACTTTGCACAAACTTCTGCCTATCTCCACGTAACAAATACAGTTTTCATATTAAATATCTGTTTGTTTTTCTAAAGATTATCCATTTGCTGATGCCACTGCTGGTTGTACAGGAAAAAAAATCCAAAACCAAAGCGTTGACATAATGCTGGCGCCACTGGATTTTCGGCTATTGACTTGGTTTGTGAGTGTGTGTGTGTGAAAGAACACACAGTTTAAAGTACCAAAATACTTATAACATAACTAGAGTAACAAGAAAAACACAGAATAGAAAGCAACGCAAAAAACCACAGAGAAATTGAACACAATTTTATAGAAAACTCATATGAAAAAATTTAAAGTTTACAGAAAATAAGAAAATCTATAATCATAAAATTTTATAATATTTTCTCATATTTAAATTTTAAATATTTTTATATGAAACTTGTACGCTATAGTTTTCAATTCGTGCATTGTTTAAACTCTTTTGAATTTTTAATGCTTATGTAGTGTAGTGCAGTATATGGTCGTTTAGCTTTGAGTTGTTTTACATGCGCTTATGTGCCCCTTGAAAAGATTTTATTTTAATATTTTACTACATCTCTAACCCTTAGTGGCTATTTTGCACATCTCGTCGTATAGACACACATACATGCACAGCATTTTTTTTACAAATTTCCACAGAATATGGCCAACACAGCAATGTCATTGCTGCTGGCCTCAACAAAGTTGGCTGTTTGCTGTCTGTTTTGTATGTGTATGCGTATTCACATGAATTTTATGAATTCAAGGTTAAACTCTTGCCATGGTTCAAAGCAAAGCATAAAATAAAGTAGAAAATTTCTCACATTCTAGATGATATACGGTAATTTAGGAATTTAAAAAGTTTTCATGTACAAAAGTTTTCTTCGACATGTTTTCGGTGTGAGGTTTAACAATTGAAACTTCAGTTGAGATATTGAAATATATCTGCCAAGTGGCAAATTTTTGCATTTAGAAAGAAATGTTGAGAAACCAAAAAACTTTAACACCATGATGAATCGATGAATCTTCTCACGGTTGCAAAGAACTTCCCACCGTCTGCTAAATTGGCAACGGCCAAATTCGTGTTGATGTTTCGACTGATATCGTTCACTGCAAATCTTTGCGAGTTCACTACGTCGGAAGAGATACTCATGACATTGCACAAAATTATAAAAATCTCGAATGGATTAATTAACGGGCAGTACTTGCAGCGCAGAATAAGGACATTAATGGCTTGAATAAGATTTTAGGAAGTCAAATCGCTGGGGAACTGCAATCGTACAAATCTGTTTACCGCGTGACCGACGAGGATGATGCGACCAACAATCGACCGAATTTTTCAACTCGATTAATATACCGCATAATTTACAGATGAAGGTGGCATCGATCATAACGATATTGCGGAATCTAAATCAACCGAAATTGTTCAACGGTACGCGGTTGTCCGTCAAGAATCTGACAAACAATGTGATTTAACCGACGATCATCAAAAACAAATTCTAAGAAAAGGAACTCCTTATCGTACGAATCAGATTATTCCAACTGATCATCCATTCCAATTCCCCAAAGACAATCAATAAATCGCAAGGCCAATCGTTGGAAGTATCTGGGATAATCTCGAATTTCCCTGTTTTACGTGCGGTCAGATGAACGTTACATTTTCACGTTTTGGAGAACCTGCTACGTTGTTTGTTTTTGCGACTGAAAACTAATCGAAAAACATTGTTTATCATACCACTCTGAGTTTATCTAGAGGCGTTAAATTGGGGCGAGACGAAGTTCGTCGGGTCCGCTAGTTAATTATAATAATAAAGCCAAAATTTTGGTCATTCCATTGAATTTGTTGTGTTTCAGTTTTAGAAAAAGTTCTGTACCTATAAAGAACACCCAGTATACAATCTTGTTCATATGTATGTTCTTCTTTCCGTGTAACTTTAATCTCATATACATTAGCGATATACTCTTAAAACACAGTAAACAGTAAAAGCAATCAATAAAGTAGTTATTACAATTCAATCGACCCTATAGAATTACGAGTATTCAGCATTTGTAAGCTACTTATAGTTTCGGTATCACTTGTAATGCATTTTGAATTACAGTTGATTTATTACATAACAGAAAACATATTCTTTCCTCTTTAGCCAAAACTTATGATGATAATATGCAGTATACATTGTAGTATAACATACAAGGGTGTTCAATGCATTTCGTTAAGTATTATATTTCTATTGTATATGCAGATGCAAAAATGCTTTTATTTATGTGTAGTCTCTTGTGTCTCTGTGTGTGTTGAGCTATGCTTAGTGACAACATGTTGAATGTGATCACACTTGGTATGTGCTAATGCAAATCTTGTGGTTCGGAGTTTTTTTTTTTAACAAACAACGCTCAATTAATTTCTTACTTTCATTATATTATTCATGGTTGTGGTACACATTTGTATTAAATTTTTAATTTTTTAATTGGTTTTATTTAAGTTTACATTAAAAAAAAGCAAACAAGCTTCATATTGGCAATGCTGTTTTTCCGTTTTTTGCATTCCATTTATAATTATTATGCATAAAAATATTTTTATACATAACATAAATTCTCTGTAAAATTTACAAACGCCTTTCCAATAAATATTCACATACATTCATGCTGTTATGATTATTATGAATAATAATATTTTTAATAATAATATTACATATACTCAGCAAAATGTGCAATTGCAAGTGCATTTCCAATAAATGTTGAACAATACGAGTATTTTATAACATTAACATGCAATTTAATAATAATGATAATGTAATTTGTTAAGTTTTTGTTATTAAGCCTATTGTAATGAAACTATCAAAGGGAAATTTTACAATTATATTGTATTTCCATTATAAGTGGTTTGAGAAAAAAATTTTAGTATTCCAAAGCAATTTTATGTAATAAATAGTAAGTGATATTATATAATTATTTGTATTATTGTTGTATTTGAATTCATGGTAATGAATGTTTAATGAAAATGAAATAGATCTATGTAAGGCACAAAAACCTAAATTTAATTGTATGTTTATAAAACATAGAAAAACACTGGCTGCAAAGATATGCATATATGAAAGCATATATGCATATACAGTTATATTATAGTTGCTACCAATTGAAATGCAGCCAAGATAATTCAAATTGTGTTGGGTGGTGTGGTTCAATAATGTGTTACTGTGTTAATGGAACGATACACACTTCAAAAACGCATTGAAATTATTAAAATTCACTACAAAACTGGTGAAAATCTTGCAGTCACATTTCGCAAAACTAAAGCATTTTTTGGTCGTCGTGAAGCACCTTATCGAACCGCGATACTGAAATTGTTGGAAAAATTCGAGCTGTTAGAACAAGTTAGTGATGTGAAGAATAAAACCCGTGCACGTCGCTCAAGAACAACTGAGAATATTGCTACTGTAGCTGAAAGTGTCGATCATTCCTCGTCGTTCTTTGGAATTTGGCATTTCACAAACGTCATTACACCGTATTTTGCATACAGACTTGGGTCTTCAGGCTCATAAAGTTCAGTTAACACAAAAACTCAAGCCGGCCGATCATCAACAACGTCGTGTCTTTGCCGATTGGGTCCTTGAAATGCATGAAAATGATCCGGAATTCCATCGAAAAATCATCTTGACTAATGAGGCCCATTTCCACCTCGGTGGCTACGTCAATTGTCGCATCTTGGGCTCGGAAAACCTTAGAGTTATTGTTGAGAAGCCTCTTCATCATTAACGTGTGACTGTTTGGTGCGGTTTTCGGTCGGGCGAGGTCATTGGATCTTACTTTTTCAAAATGAGGTTGGATCAACATTTACAGTGAATGAATTGCGCTATAGAGAGATGATTAATGATTTTTTATGGTCGGAGTTGTATGGTATTTAATATTTACTTTCAACAAGACGGCGCTGTGTGTCACATAAGCAACGACTTCATTGATATTTTACGGGAAAAGTTTCCGAACCGTGTTATCTCTTGAAGACGTGGTATGGAAAATTTCATGAAAAGGATATGGTTCTGTAAGAGTGCTCGTGGTGGCTATTTGGCTGATGTTGTTTTTCATTACTAAGGCATAACTTTCTCATCTTCATCTCAAAAAAATTGAATGTTTCTTTGAATACCAAAATAACACCTATTTTTGGAAAACCCTTTATTAAGGCTCTTTTACACTACTGGCATCATTGTCAGCATTTCCCTTTCCAAAATATTTCAGCACTGTGTACAAGAGGATATAATCTCAGAACTATCCGATATAATTTTTTCTGACGAATTATTTCCAAATTTTCTCAAAATGCGGTAAAGGTTTCAACAAATAATATTTAAAACCAGTACAAAAGTTTCAGTCGGGCAACCCAACTTACATATACCCTCGCCCTCAGTAGAACATAAAATTTTCTATTATATTGATATATTACTCGATTTCAAAAGTGAGCGGAGTGGTACATTTGTAAGGGAGATACGAGAAGGGGCGTGTCTAGACTTCCAGATTTTTTATCCAAAACCTTATGCTGTTATAGCTTTACTTAATATAGAATTTGGGCGCGATCCGGTTGGGTGTATTGATATTATTATTCCATCTCTAAAGTGGGCGGAATGGTACATTTGTATGGGAGGTACCATAAGGGGCGTGTCTAGACTTCCAGATTTTTTCTCCAAGACTTTATGCTGTTTTAGCTTTACTAAATACAGAATTTAAGCGCGATCGGGTTGGGTGTATTGATATTATTACTCCATCACTAAAGTGGGCGGAATGGTACATTTGTATGGGAGGTACCAGATGGGGCGTAGCTATACTTCCAGTTTTTTTCTCCAAAACTGTATCCTGCTATAGCTTTACTAAATATAGAATTTATTGATATTTTTACCACATTTCTAAAGTGGGCGGAAAGGTACATTTGGCTCAAACGACTTAAAAAGTCATGAATCGAATTTGGTTCTAAGAAACCTAGGGTCTCCTTCTATGTGTTACACTTTTGTGTCTTTTCAAATGATATATACCCTCCTACCCGTAGGGTGAGGGTATACATTTTATGAAGTTAAGAAAAACCATTGTAGTCCTTGCTGTTTGCTTCAAAGACAGTACTTTTTAATAGAATACAAATTATTTTTGGCACAATTAAACAACTTTTTGGTACAATAAGAGTACTTTTAAGTACATTTAAAGTACTTTTTGGTACAATAAAGGTACTCTGTGGTACAATTTGTTTTATTCTTATACTACACAAGTACTTTTTAATACACTAAATTGTACTTTTTGGTATCAATGAAATACTTTATGATACCATAAATGTACGTTTTGGTACAATAAATGTCCTATTTTTTACATTAATAGTACTTTTTGGTACAATAAATTTACTTTTTGGTACAATAAATTTACTTTTTGGTACAATAAGCTGTACTTTGTGATAAATTGTACATTTTGATATCAAGTAATATCAGTGTATCAAATATTATCAGTCTAGGGCAAAATTACAGTTTTTCCACGCCCCCTTCGGCCACTAATTGAGAATAACAATTATGTCTGAAAATGTAAACCTAAAGTGCTGACTATTTAAATACCAAACGTTATCTCTCTGGGGCTAAAATATAGTTTGGTCACAGCCACTACGCCCACTGTCCCAAAATTAAAATTTCGTCAGCATATTCATATTCGTGTTGTTGAGTCCTATCTGGATACCAATTTTTATCTCTCTATCTTTAAAAAAAGTTTTTTCACGCCCAATTAGCCCATTGGGTCCAAGATAAAAATTTCGTCTGGATATTCATAATTGTATTTTCGTACGACCTGGGTATCAAATTGTATCTCTCTAGCTCTGAAAAAAAGTCAGTCCACGCCCACTACGCCCATTGGGTCCAAAATTAAAATTTCGTCTGCATATCCATATTCGTCCAAAATTTAAATTTCGCCTGCATATTCATATTCGTGTTGTCGAGTACTATCTGGGTTTCAAATTGTATCTCTCTTTGCCACGCCCACTACGCCCATTAGGTCCAAGATTAGCATTGATATTCATATTCGTCTAAAATTTAAATTTCGTTTGCATATTCAGATTCGTGTTGTCGAGTCTGGTAACAAAATGTATATCTTTAGCTCTCAAAAAAAAAAAAAATCCATGCCCACTACGCCCATTGAGTTCAAAATTAAAACTTCGTCTGCATATTCATATTCGTGTTGTCGAGAACTATCTGTGTATTAAATTATATCTATCTATCTCTAAAAATTGTTTTGCCACGCCCACTACGCCCATTGGGTTCAAAATTTAAATTTCCGCCCATTGGGTTTAATATTTATATTTCGTCTGCATATTGATATTCGCGTTATTGAGTACTATCTGGTAACAAATTGTATCTTTCTGGCTCTCGCAATAGCTTTTCCACGCCCACTATGTCCATTGGGTTCAAAATTAAAATTTCATCTGTATATTCATATTCGTGTTGACTAGTACTATCTGGGTACTAAATTGTATCTCTCTAGCTCAAAAAAAAAGTTTTGCCACGCCCACTATGCCCATTGGGTCCAAAACTTAAATTTTGTCTGCATATTCATATTCGTGTTGTCGAGTACTATCTGGATATCAAATCTTATCTCTCTAGCTCTAAAAAATGTTTTGCCACGCCCACTGCGCCCATTGGGTTCAAAATTAAAATTTCGTCAGCATATTCATATTCGTCCAAAATTTTAATTTTGTCGGCATATTCATATTCGCGTTGTCGAGTACTAACAAATTGTATCTCTCTAGTTCTCAAAAAAGTTTTTCCACACCCACTAGGCCCATTGGGTCCAATAGTTAAATTTCGTCTGCATATTCATATTCGCGTCGTTGAGTACTACGTGGGTATCAAATTTTATCTCTCTAGCTCAAAAAAAAAGTTTTGACACGCCCTCTCCGCCCATTGGGTCAACAATTTGAAAATATATAGGCTACGGTAATTTATATACTGTAAAGTAACTAGTCTCAAAATTTCATAGAAATCGGTTCATCGGTTAGCCGTGATTGAGCCACAAACAAACAAACAAATACACAAACAAACATTCACATTTATAATATTAATAGCGATAGGGATGTTGACAAGCTAACCCGAAGGACTTCAACCTGCCTAAATACTTTTATTTTTTATGTCTAACTAATCTTTTTGTTTAATTTAACAATTTCCTTTAAATATCTATTTTGTCAATCGTTATTCATTAATTGAGCATCACTTGTGTAACCTAGAGAGACAACCAACACCACATCTCTTACACTAATACTTAATCATTCGTTCATTTGCGACGTTGCGTTGCGTCAACCGCAGTATTATTGTATAATTTTTGGTTTATAGAATGATTTTATTTAAAATTTAATTAAGATAATTAAAAATAATCATGTTGCCAGCGCGGTTCGCTCTGTTGTTTACACAAACACTGGTCTGGTCGTACATTCTCATTGTTATGAAAACAAAATACACAATAATTTTCATTTAATTGATGTCAATAATTATGGGTTTTCGTAATTACCTTCCCACTCTCGTGCGATGCTTAACGTAATTACGTATGCCATGAGATAGAAATTTCAAAATTGTAAGTATCTAAGGAGAGGATGAAAAGTTTACATGTAATAGTCATAAATAGGTGACGCGTTAATAAGATTTCGAAATGTTTGCGAGGTTAACTAACAGTAACATAAAGTTGTCTATTTAATTGAAAACTCACATTTGTATGACTATGAAATTGAAATCAGTACAAAAATTTTGGCTGATATGTATGATAGTGTTTTCCTCTCGAGTTATTGATATTAACCGTACTTTTATATGATATTACTTATTTTTTACTATTTGCACCCTAAACGGTTGGAGATGGGAATTTCGTTCCAATGGCAATATAATTAAGAACATGTAGTAATAGCAGGTATGTTTTTTTATATTGAAATTCGGATTTCAAGGGGGAATATGGGCATGGCACCGCCCCATACAGCTCGAATTTTGAAATGGCTTTATCTTTTACAGCATTCTAGGTATGAAGTCGAGATTTGGTACGTATATAACATAGGTCGTATAAGAAAACATACTTTGTTTATGGAAAGTGGGCAATTTTTAAAAAAGCTTTATATGGGCCAAATAAATGAACCGATTGCAATTATATTTTCTTTGTGTGATACTGTACATAGGGCCTCTATCATAGGCTACAAGAAAACATAGTTAGACAATGGGGCGTGGCACCGCCCACACAAACTAAAATTTCAATCGGTCATATCTCACAAGCCATTAAAGCTATGAAGATGAAATTTGCTACAAATGTTACTGTTATAAGGAGGATTACGTCTCCCTGGGAAATGGGCGGTGCCACGCCCCTTTTAATAAAATCGTTATGTCGGCGACATAAATGGATCGATAGCAATTATATTTTCTCTGTGTAGTACTATCCGTAGGGCCTCTATCATAGGCTACATGGAAACATATTTAGACCAAGGGATGTGGAACCGTCCACACAAAACCAAAATTTATATCAGTCATTTTACGAGCTTTTAAAGGTATGAAGACTGTACATTCGAAATGGACGGTGCCACGCCTCGTTTAGAAAAAAATCTATTTGAAAAGTCCACTATCCGTGTGGCCTCTATCATAGGCTAAATGAGTACATAATCAGACCAGGGCCGAGGCACCGCCCACACAAACCACAATTAAAACCGATGTGACCAATAGAGGCATGAAGATGAGATTTGCTACATACGTTACACTTGCAAGGATTTTTACGTCTGGCTGTGAAATGGGCTGTGCCACGTTCCTTTTGAAAAAAAATCCATACAGAGACTAAATAAATGGACTAAAAATGTCCGACCGGAATATTGACCCACTTGATGTAAAAAATACATAAAGGAAGTTTGAGTAAGTTTGGACAGCTATTTCCTATGCCCCAAATAGGTGCAGGTTCTTAGCAAATCCTATGTTTTATACTGATGTTCGATAAAATAATTGTATTTTTATACCATCACCCTAAGGGATGAGGGTATATATCATTTGATACGACCCAAAGGTGTAACACATAGAAGGAGTTACTTTAGACCCTAGGTTTCTTTGAACCAAATTCGATTCATGACTTTTTAAGTCGTTTGAGCCATGTCCGTCTGCCTGGCCGGCTATTATGCACGACAACTTTCGGAATACGCAACCAAATATTTTGATTTCCCAAAAATTACTTACGATATTGCAAATGGACTACATGGCCCCGCCCCTTCTGGTACCTCCCATACAAATATACATTTCCGCCCACTTTAGAGATATGGTTGTAATATCAATAATACCAACGCGATCGTACCGAAATTCTTTATTTAGTAAAGCCATAGCAGGATACAGTTTTTGAGAAAATAACGGGAAGTCTAGCCACGCCCTATCTGGTAATACAGCTGGTACCGCCCACTTTAGAAATCGATGAATATTATCAATAGACCTAACGCGACCGTGCCCAAATTTTGTATTTAGTAAAGTTCAAGCAGGATAAAGTTTTGGGGAAAAAATCTGGAAGTCTAGACACGCCCCTTCTGGTACCTCCCATACAAATGTACCAATCCGCCTACTTTATCGATGGAGTAATAATATCAATAAACTCGATACGATCGTGCCCAAATTCTGTATTTTATTAAGTTATACCAGAATAAAGTTTTGGAGAAAAAATCTGAAAGTCTAGACACGCCCCATCTGGTACCACCCATACAAATGTAACACTCCGCCCACTTTTGAAATCGAGTAATAATATCAATATAACAGACATTTTTTGTTTTACGGAGGGTGATGGTATATGTAAGTCGGGTTGTTCAACTGAAACTTTCTTACTGGTTTTCTTGCAAATATGTAATATTCAATTATTGATTTGTGTGGGCGGCGCCTCGGCACTTTTTTCAACTTGGTTCCAAAAAGCCTGATTATTAGGGTGGGGCGATTTGAACATCTTAATGGGCGCTTCGCGTTTCTGATTCTTGGGATTGTACTGAGCAAAAAAGTCCACTAGACCATATGTCTACGGTGAAAATCGAGCCTCCCCATTTTGACTTGAAGTTTTTTCTCAAACCTTATTTTTTTGGAAAATTTGCAAATTTTCTTCGGCTCATATTTCGTAAACTATTTAAAATTTTGACTTATTTTCAAAAGTAAAACTATAGCTATTATCTCGGGCTACAATTTCTCTGAACATATTATTTAGAAAAAACTTCGTTTGCATGGTGAAATAGTCGAAAATGTGGAAAATTCACCACTTTTTGTCACGTTTTTTTAGATATTTTGGCCTATAACAGCCAAACCATTGAGATTTCCGATCCAATACTAACACAAAAATGGTAGCCAAGACAATAGTTACGAACTCTCTAGTACATCGCAAATGCATTGGAATGCTCCTTCAGGCAGTTTTGACCTTGTGAAAGTGCATATTTTTCATGAAAATATTGATAAATTACCATTTACAGTTGTTCATAGCGCAAAATCATAAAAATGTTCTATTTCTTAAATAAAAAAATGTTTTTAATAGCACTGCACAGCTTATACACGAAACAATTATTTATAAAACTTACATTTGCGGCAAATATTTAAAAATGCGTATTTAATTTTATGTGTGTTTGATGCTGTGATCGTTTACAATAAACTAACAAAAATGCGTCAAATGAACTGAAACCAATATAAGACTAAAAAATAAGAAATAAGATAAATAGAATAAAATAATAAAATAGAATAAAAATAAGAAAAAGAACATTTTTATGATTTTGCCCTATGAACAACTGAAAATGGTAATTTATCAATATTTTCACGAAAAATATGCACTTTCACAAGGCCAAAACTACTAGAAGGAGTGTTCCAATGCTTTTGCGATGTACTAGAGAGTTCTTAACTATTGTCTTGGCTACCATTTTAGTGTTAGTATTGGATCGAAAATCTCAATGGTTTGGCTGTTATAGGCCAAAATATCTAAAAAAACGTGACAAAAAGTGGTGAATTTTCCACATTTTTGACTATTTCACCATGCAAACGAAGTTTTTTCTAAATAATATGTTCAGAGAAATTGTAGCCCGAGACAATAGCTATAGTTTTACTTTTGAAAATAAGTCAAAATTTTAAATAGTTTACGAAATATGAGCCGAAGAACATTTGCAAATTTTTCAAAAAAATAAGGTTTGAGAAAAAACTTCAAGTCAAAATGGGGAGGCTCGATTTTCACCGTAGACATATGGTCTAGTGGACTTTTTTGCTCAGTACAATCCCAAGAATCAGAAACACGAAGCGCCCATTAAGATTTTTTTCCTTCCATACTAATCGCCCCACCCTACTAATTATATTTCTACTATACTATGACATTTTCACGACAATCAAACTATTATTATGACTGTTATAAAGGTTTCTTTTAAATGGTGCGTGGCACAGTCCATTTCTACCCTGACTGTAATTCATACTGTACACGTACCAAATATCATCTTTATACCTCTTATAGTTCATGAGATACAGCCTTTCCCGTTAATTTTTCTTAAATGCATCCACAAATTTTTCTAGACTATTGGAGAAATAGGTCTCTATAAATTGCGGATTCAAATATAGGGTTTTATGTCAGGAAATATCAGGATTTTTTCCCTTTAAACCAGATTTTTCGAGTTTCGTTCTTTTAGGTAATAAAGGGGCAAATACTAGGGTACTCGTTGATCTTATGGAGAATTAATAACATATTCTCAATCAATAAAGATTAAAAACAAGAGACAGAATGACAAAAATTATTCTAGTTATATAAAATAAAAAGCAAATGAAAATAAACCTCTACATGAATCACTAGTTATAAGGTATTTTTATACGTCTCTACTAATGTGATATTATTTCCACACCGTATGAAAACTAAAACCATATTTGAGTTTAGTAATTAACATTTTCATCTTTAATACTGTTAAACTTACCCAAATGTATAATTGAAAACGTGAATACATATCACAGCTCAACTTTTAATTGGCATCCTAATTTAATTTAATATTGTAGCAAATAATACTCGCTATACACAAATACATATAGTTAATAAAATCGAAGTGAAAACTACAAAGATACATCATATAAACGTGACGCCTTACTCACGTACATACGATACGATAACTGAGTGTGACGCAGTTAAACCCGTGTAAAAGATATTGGCTTAGATATGCGATGTTATGACAACCTTTGGCGCCTATGTCTATTACAAACATTCAGTCACATTCTTTAATATATTTGTTAGGATTTTTCAGATGTTATGATTAAATATCTAATGTGATTAAGATGTGTCACGTATACGTTGCGCATGGGACGTGGTTCAATTACAACTTTATTGAATTTCCTAATGAAACAAATACTTATTGAATTAAACGCCAAGTTTAGTTTAATGCCTAGACGAGTGAGTGTGTGTGTGTGAGGATAAACACGTGTTGGTTTTAGCAGTTTGGTGTTTGGCGTTTTAATTGTAATTTTGGCTTATAATTAAATTATATAAATATTAGTACGGGTAGTAGGGAAGTGGACCTTCTTAAAATGAGGTTTTTGTACAAAATAGCCGTCATAATAATAATCGCCACTGTAAAGAGTACAACAACGAAAATATTCATAGGAAAATCTCAGGAGGTGATTGCAAATTTTAGCTTAAGATATCTCAATGAAGACTTTACCTTTCCTCTTTCTTCAATTAGTAGATCACAGTTCAATGTTGTTTTGATACCAACGTTTTAATTTATAGTGCAACTCATGTTTAGAATTTCCCCATTTTACCTTATTTACATGTGAGCAAATACTATAAAAAATTGTATACACTCCCAGTTAGGGATAAGGTATCGTTGTTTATTAAAGGTGATGTGATAGACCCCTAGTGTCTTAAGACCAAATTCATTTCAGGACCTTTAAGGACTGTCTGCATGGCTAGTGGGCAGTATATCTCTAGTTAACCCTTACTGGTTCTTATGAAAATCTATCAATATTAGTATTAATCTATATATATAAAAATGAAATGGTCCACGTATGTCATGCCATCACTAGAGAACGGCTAGAGCGATTTGGCTGATGGCAGGTGGCGCTAGGGTGGATTTATATCGAAAATTTTAATGCATGTACCAATTTAACTGAAATTTAGTATTTATGTTTGTGGAACCTTGAATAAATTGACCCGGTAGGTGTCGCTATGGTGGAATTATAATGAAAATTTAACAAATTAAACAATTTGACTGAAATTTAGAATGTATATTTGTTTTATTATGAGAATTTTTTTGTATATATGGACCCGCAGTTGATTTGGCTGGGGTTGAATAATTTCGAGAATTTATATCGATTGTCCGATTTTCTTATACTTAAAATATATGATTTTTTTGGCATGAGAAAATTTTGAATGTATGTTTGGAACCAGTTGGCTGTGTTTAGCTTATGATACACTTAATATTTGGAATGTCATTTAGTCACTTTTTTAACATCATACTTATGTAAAAAAGATGTATATTTTAATGTCACCACTAATTGTAAAAACGGTTGACCCCATTTGTCCCAAAATTTCAGTGAAAGTTGGGAATTGGATGTAGATGGTCACCCAGACCGCAAAAAGGCTTAAAGAAGAATAACTAACTTTTATAATGGCGCACTTCCTACTGAATTTGGAAGCTTCACGAAGTGGTTTTTCCCATTTCGAAATTTTAGGGGACAATAACGAAAATAGGAATAACTCTTGATATCACCCAGACCATATGGTTAATGGGGTTGCTGAGCCTAATGAAGGCATTTTTGGAAATTCGTACTCCTTAGGATAAAAAGGTACAATCACCCAGTACACCAACGCAGAGAGTTATATGTCAGTCAATCGGCTTAAAAATGTGGTTTTAGAATATATGCCTATCAATAAGTACATTTTCATCACATCATGGACGACACTGCTGATCCGTTTTAGCAATTCTTATAATAATATATAATAATCTTTAAGATATATGAAGAACAGAATTTGTCCGGGAAAACCTCGCCCTTTAAATTGAAATATTTTAGAGGTCTAAGAAATAACCCAATCGTTATTAGATTTCAACTACACTCAACATATTTTACAAAAATTTGGAGGCAGGACGAAGTCTGCCGGGCCAGCTAGTATAGTATAAATACCCTTATTCTACGGGTAGGAGGTTATGTATCATTAGATACGACCCAAAAGTGTAACACACATGTAATCACATGTCCTGTCTGTCCTGCCTGTCCTGTCTGTCCTGTCTGTCCTGTCTGTCCTGTCTGTCCTGTCTGTCCTGTCTGTCCTGTCTGTCCTGTCTGTCCTGTCTGTCCTGTCTGTCCTGTCTGTCCTGTCTGTCCTGTCTGTCCTGTCTGTCCTGTCTGTCCTGTCTGTCCTGTCTGTCCTGTCTGTCCTGTCTGTCCTGTCTGTCCTGTCTGTCCTGTCTGTCCTGTCTGTCCTGTCTGTCCTGTCTGTCCTGTCTGTCCTGTCTGTCCTGTCTGTCCTGTCTGTCCTGTCTGTCCTGTCTGTCCTGTCTGTCCTGTCTGTCCTGTCTGTCCTGTCTGTCCTGTCTGTCCTGTCTGTCCTGTCTGTCCTGTCTGTCATGTCTGTCCTGTCTGTCCTGTCTGTCCTGTCTGTCCTGTCTGTCCTGTCTGTCCTGTCTGTCCTGTCTGTCCTGTCTGTCCTGTCTGTCCTGTCTGTCCTGTCTGTCCTGTCTGTCCTGTCTGTCCTGTCTGTCCTGTCTGTCCTGTCTGTCCTGTCTGTCCTGTCTGTCCTGTCTGTCCAGCCATGCCCCTTCTGGTACTTCCCATTCCAGACCGCTTCAGAAATTGAGTAATAATATCAATACACCCAATGGGTGAGGGTATGTATCGGTCAGTTCACCTGATTGAAATTTCTGGTCTAATTATTGTACCATTTCTCGACTTCTTACCTATAATAGTTTATCAGATACTACCATTACAAATTTCGAGCTGCATGAGCGCTGGCACGGACTTTCCCCAACCCCCCCTTGGAGACCGAATAGCCAAATTTTCATTGTTGGCGCCTGTGTCGTAAAATTAGTCTATATTTTAAATTTCAAGGTTTTAGCTTTAGCCATAGTCACCTCAGTATTCACCTCAGTATTTTATATATAAATAAATTGTTGGGCAATTTATCATGAACAGATGATCAACTTACTTACCTAATATTACCTCAATATAATGCTCGATGACAACTTTTAATGATCTAGGACATCTGTTTATAGTGTTTGAATGCACAAGCATATATATGGAGTCATCCCACAGTGCGGCATAGTCGCGGAAAACATTTCAATGAAGTTATTGTTAAAAAGTAAATGCCAGAGACTGTTCTTTTGGGTCATAGTAAAGTTTTCTACATTTAGTTATAATTGGTGTATTTTATTTATAATTAAAAATAACGATTTTAAATGAATCAGCCATTATTTGATAGGAACATGTCTATTGTTCGAAAATTATTTTGAGATAATTTACTTTCTGAGAGAACCTCTGCATACAATGCACACAAAATTGTTCTGCAAACTTATACTGTTACAACACACATATTTATTTATGGTATTTTCATAACTGTTGTAAAATTCCGCACAACCACAAAAACAGCCGAGGCACATTACTTTACTACACCCGTACAGAAACCACTACGTAGTTATAACATTTGGTTGTGTTTGGCTTTACCACATTTTACATGAAACCACACGCCTGCATACAAAACAGCCACTGATATTGTAGACCACATGTGAATGTAGCAAACCTAATTGGGCTTAGAATGACTAATGAAATAGATATACCACATGGCCAAATTTGTTTATTTTTTTTTGTGCGCCCCATGACCATTACTGACAATTTCATACAGAATGTGTGGGAATTGTTGCAATGCAAAAGAAAAATAATAATTTTTCGCTACATTTAGGTGAAATTATACTACACACTTGAGTATATGATAAATAGTAAGGTTTAAGGTAAATATAATATCGCATATAGACAGCATTGATATAGTGACTTGGTCTAGCAGCTAAAACGTTACCTGGATAGTTAAACTGGTGTGGCAATACAAGGTGTACAACTGAACATACGCTTTAATCAAATATTTGCTTGTGTTGAATATTACATGCATATTATTTTCACAGGTTTTATGGTAAAAGTTTAAGTTTTGTTTAATTCATAGGTTGATATTCCTATTACATACTATTATATAACGGTTTATAAACACCTAAAATAACATGTAAATGAATTCTCTTTGGCTACAACTACTTCAAAAGATATCAAATATATTTGGTCCTTAGCAAACTAAAAATAAAACATGATAACTTAAGACACTCACATAATATCCTGAATTTTAATCAAATGCCCTTTTAATATTTTATTTGTATTAACAATTTCACATAATCATTCTAAAAAGGATTTTTCCCGACTATGTGTGTGTTTAGGTTATATAAGAAATCCTTAGATAAACCAAAATAACCTTAAGGCTTTGTATTTATGGAGCTCTAAGACTTATTTAACAAGTTGATCCAATGCAAGACTTTTGTATTAGTAAAGGATGTTACTTAGGTCTATAAACAGTAGAGCAATATCTGGGTAAAGTTATTGTATGACAAGGGCTTACGGCCCTTAACTTTTGTACAACTTTGATGAATATCTTAAATATATTTGCCAGGATTGTTATGTAGTTATCCTGGTGTTTGATTTGATATCAATGAAATGAATATAAATAGTGAAGTTTTAAAACCAGTACGAAAGTTTCAGTCCGGGTTGCCCGACTTAGATATACCCTTATCCTCAGTAAAACATTAAATTTTCTATTATATTGTTATTATTACACGATTTCTAAAGTGGGCGGAGTGATACATTTGTATCACTCAGTTTTTTTCTCCAAAACTTTGTCCTGTTATAGCTTAACTAAATGCAGAATTTGAGCACGATCGTGTCGAGTGTACTGATATTATAACTCCACCTCCAAAGTGGGCGGAATAGTACATTTGTATAACATGTAGCAGAAGGGGCGTGGCTAGACCTACAATATTTTTTCCAAAACTTTACCCTGTTATAGTTTTATTAATTATAGAATTTGAGCACAATTGCGTTAGGTCTATTAATAATATTAATCGATTTCTAAAGTGGGCGATACCATATGGGATATCGGAGGCACCAGATGGGGCGTGGCTAGACTTCCAGTTTTCTTCTTCAAAACTGTATTATGCTATAGCTTTACTAAATAAAGAATTTGGGTACGATCGCGTTGGTTTTATTGATATTATTACTCTATCTCTAAAGTAGGCGAAAAGGTACATTTGTAAGGGAGGTCTATGGGCGGAATGGTGCATTTGTATGGGAGGTACCAGAAGGGGCGTGGTCATGTAGCCCATATTCAATACCATAAGTAGTTGTAGGGAAATATTTGGTTTCGTCTTTCAAAAGTTATCATGCGCAACAGCCAGACAGACAGACAGACAGACAGACAGACAGACAGACAGACAGACAGACAGACAGACAGACAGACAGACAGACAGACAGACAGACAGACAGACAGACAGACAGACAGACAGACAGACAGACAGACAGACAGACAGACAGACAGACAGACAGACAGACAGACAGACAGACAGACAGACAGACAGACAGACAGACAGACAGACAGACAGACAGACAGACAGACAGACAGACAGACAGACAGACAGACAGACAGACAGACAGACAGACAGACAGACAGACAGACAGACAGACAGACAGCCAGACAGACAGACAGACAGACAGACAGACAGACAGACAGACAGACAGACAGACAGACAGACAGACAGACAGACAGACAGACAGACAGACAGACAGACAGACAGACAGACAGACAGACAGACAGACAGACAGACAGACAGACAGACAGACAGACAGACAGACAGACAGACAGACAGACAGACAGACAGACAGACAGGCAGACAGACAGACAGACAGACAGACAGGCAGACAGGCAGACAGACAGACAGACAGACAGACAGACAGACAGACAGACAGACAGACAGACAGACAGACAGACAGACAGACAGACAGACAGACAGACAGACAGACAGACAGACAGACAGACAGACAGACAGACAGACAGGCAGACAGACAGGCAGACAGACAGACAGACAGACAGACAGACAGACAGACAGACAGACAGACAGACAGACAGACAGACAGACAGACAGACAGACAGACAGACAGACAGACAGACAGACAGACAGACAGACAGACAGACAGACAGACAGACAGACAGACAGACAGACAGACAGACAGACAGACAGACAGACAGACAGACAGACAGACAGACAGACAGACAGACAGACAGACAGACAGACAGACAGACAGACAGACAGACAGACAGACAGACAGACAGACAGACAGACAGACAGACAGACAGACAGACAGACAGACAGACAGACAGACAGACAGACAGACAGACAGACAGACAGACAGACAGACAGACAGACAGACAGACAGACAGACAGACAGACAGACAGACAGACAGACAGACAGATATTGATATTGATATTGATATTGATATTGATATTGATATTGATATTGATATTGATATTGATATTGATATTGATATTGATATTGATATTGATATTGATATTGATATTGATATTGATATTGATATTGATATTGATATTGATATTGATATTGATATTGATATTGATATTGATATTGATATTGATATTGATATTGATATTGATATTGATATTGATATTGATATTGATATTGATATTGATATTGATATTGATATTGATATTGATATTGATATTGATATTGATATTGATATTGATATTGATATTGATATTGATATTGATATTGATATTGATATTGATATTGATATTGATATTGATATTGATATTGATATTGATATTGATATTGATATTGATATTGATATTGATATTGATATTGATATTGATATTGATATTGATATTGATATTGATATTGATATTGATATTGATATTGATATTGATATTGATATTGATATTGATATTGATATTGATATTGATATTGATATTGATATTGATATTGATATTGATATTGATATTGATATTGATATTGATATTGATATTGATATTGATATTGATATTGATATTGATATTGATATTGATATTGATATTGATATTGATATTGATATTGATATTGATATTGATATTGATATTGATATTGATATTGATATTGATATTGATATTGATATTGATATTGATATTGATATTGATATTGATATTGATATTGATATTGATATTGATATTGATATTGATATTGATATTGATATTGATATTGATATTGATATTGATATTGATATTGATATTGATATTGATATTGATATTGATATTGATATTGATATTGATATTGATATTGATATTGATATTGATATTGATATTGATATTGATATTGATATTGATATTGATTGGCCAGAGTAGTATATTTATATGGGATATAGGAGAATGGCGCGACTTACAAATTGTTGCTCCAAAATTTTATTCTGCTTTAGATTTACCAAATGGGAATTTGGGTACGATCACGTTTGGTGTTAATAATATTACTGGATTTCTATAGTGGGAGGAGTGGTACATTTGTATGGGAGGTACCAGAAGGGGCGTGGCTATACTTTCAGATTTTTGTTCTTCAAAACGTTATCCTGCTTTATCTTTACTAAATACAGAATTTGGCACGATCGAGTTTGGTGTAGTGATGTTATTACTCGATTTCCAAAGTGGGTGGAGTGGTACATATTTATGGTAGGTACCGCTCTTTCGCATCGAATTTATTGCCGAATATTTTTCGATCTAGAGAATTTTCAACCATTTGTACAATGTGTCCAAGCCATCGTATTCGCGCTTGACTATGTCGATGTCGTTATACAGCCCATGGTTCATTTGACGACGCTTGTTCAGTTATGTACTGATCCTATGTATTAATAGATTCTGTTGCTTGTTGTTGTTCCACACAATCAACAAATATTGAGTATTTTCCCATGTTGTTGTTGTAATGTGCGTAGAAAGTGTGTACCTACTTTACTCGATCGTTCCGGAAATGTTTAAATAGATAAGAAAAGGGGCCAACGCTTGTGTACACATTACAACAACATCAGGTAATAAATCTTGTATGAATTTTGATTACTTTAGGTTATAATAAATCTTGTATGAATTTTGATTACTTTAGGTTAGATTAGAATGTAGAATGTTTAGTTGTAAGAAACCACATTAAATAAATTGAGTTCCCTAAGAACTTTCAAGGAAAACGGTTGGGTTTTATTTTTACTCGCACTTTAATTCTCTCTTCCAGTGCTTAACAACGGTACTTGCCATTCACAACGATGGGTCCAAATATATAAGAAGAATTTTTCTCTCAAAGACTCCTAGAGTAGATTGATCCGAATATTCCAGTATTCTGCGAGCAAGACAGCCAGGATCAGTGTCTGTTAGAATTAAATCATTGTTAGTCAAGAGAGGGCTTTGTTAAAAAATTGTATGTTTAGCGCATAATAGAAGCTGTTTGCGATGTATACTCGCCTGTTTATTTTCAGGCTGACATTATTATTTTTGCTAACGCCAGAGCCAAGGTGGACAAAATAATCTACCAGTACAAAGTTATAGTTGTCAACGTTCATGCAGCGTCCCAGACGTTGACTCTTTATTCGTTGGAACAAGAAACTTGGTTTTGTCCTGATTTATCACCAGGCCCACTTACGCCGACTGCTTTTCAATGCCGCAGTAACATCCCGCACTCCACAACCAACGATATCTGTAACATTGGCATATACGAGTAGCATATGACTTTTATTGAAGATAGTAACAGTGGTGTTTATTGCAACCTTCCGCTTAATCATCCCCATTATGATGTTAAATAGATCACATGACAGAAATAGTTGTCTAAAACCTCGCTGAGTAGAAAATGGCTCTATCAGATTTTTGCCTATTTTCTCTGAAGATTTCGTGTTGATCAGTGTCATCCCGAAAAGTCGTATCAGCTTCGCGGGGATACCAAACGCAGCCATAGCATCTAATATTTTCTGTCATATCGGACTGTCGAATGCTGCTCTTTACTATAGGTGAGAGTATAACAAGCAATAAAAGCATCACCTGAAACGTATCATCCCCAACTTACCAATGTTTAGAAGATAACAAATCTAACAGTTCTCTAATATCTGCTACACAGGATATCCTATTCACAGAGCAGCTGTCACTGCTCTCATATGCTATCACCACAACTAATAACTATGTCATTTGAAATTATACCATAAACTTTTGTAATAAATCAAAACAAAATTCACCAATATTTACTTATAATAATATGTCAAAAGTTATAAAGTTTACAAAATTTATTAGTCAAATTCTTCGTAATACGTCTGACAACAAGGATAAGCAAAACAATACACAAAAATATTTCTTAATACTCAACAAAAGAAAAACAAGATTTGTACAATTTGCTGGTATCTTTAGACCATAATAACAAACTCACGTGCAACGTGTAAGCACCCTGGGGCAAGACAAATATACTCAAGGTTATTACAAATCAATATGGTCGTTCAAAACAAGTCAAGTTACCGCAAATGTAAACAAATGACAAATACGCTTAAGAGGTCAAAGCCCCTAGATATATATAAACTAGAATAAGAATAATAATATAAGTAATAAGCTCAACTAAATTGACAGGGATTTGCCATGGGCACATGTGTTGGAAAAGCGAAGTATGCAATTAGCGCTACATATACTAAATATCTTCAAAGCAGACATAGTCAACTGAATCTGACATAGGTCATAGGACTATGAATCACTTCGCAGTAATGCATTAAATTGACATTAGTAATTGTGTGACCCTGTGGATTTGTGTGTGTGTGTGTGTGGGAGATATTCACAAATCAGAGCAAAGTTGAAAGCAATATGTGGAAGAAAGATGCCGCTCACATATTTTCAACTATAACAGACAAACGGCTTAGTAAGACTATTTCAATTTTTTTCAATTTATAAAATCGTCTTTATTAACATTTGAATTATATACATATTTACACAGTTTGAGATTTTATCTTAGATATTACTACAAATAAGGTTTTTGTTGTCTGATTAATTTTTGTAGAGTTGTTATATCTGTGACTTGTTTTAAAGGAAAAATTAGGATAAACCTTTATTTGAGTTTACATTTAGAGGATTCAAATATTATAGAAAAACTGCAGAGCATAAAAATGGTTACGTTGAAGTAAGCAATTTATACAAAAGTTTTCAATTTGATAATTTAATAGTGTATATTTTATTCATAATTGGACTTCTGTACATTCTCTTATCAGTGGATAAGAAGAATTTATATTTCTAGTAAAGTAACTATGGCTAAGTCTATTGATAAATTCATCAATTTTCTCATAACCACTCCTACTATGTAGAAGGTTTGTCGGATATCTAGACTAAAAATAAGTAAAAAGAGTGTATAAGTGCTATTTAAAGACCATTAATAGGCTGGCGTAGAAAGTCTATATAAGATGTAGGCTATACAGCAGAGAATAACTTTTTAATTTTTTAATATTAAGTTTCTTAATGCTCTATTTATTAAAATTGCATGTAATCTTAACACATACAGATTATTGTACTATGAGGTAACACTGATCTTATTCTTATCCATAGTGGAACGATAGTAGTCCTTGGGAGAAAGACCTGCTGTCATTTGCAAATAAAAGATTACTTAATGTACATTGAAGATGTCCTGTAACTCACTTGTCGACTGCATATTCATATTTTTTACTCCATTTCAATATACAACATATTGCTTTTAAATACAAAAAGGTGCTCTATTGTTAGCACAAACACCATCAAAACATCCAAACAGCAACAACAACAAAACATCTCACTTCCTACATCAATAATATTGATTCGATGTTGTAAACTTCATGGAGGGCCTTTTGTTCACATTATAAACGATATGTTCCGACAGTTACAGCACATCTACTTCTGAATGTTACATTACAGATGTAACCTTACATGTGTGTGCTTGTGTGCCAATATTAAACTCTCTCAAGTGTATAACATATGTATCCTTTTTTTTTGTAGAATTTTTTTTTCATTTATTTGCACAGCTCAATGTTAAATGTCACTCACATGTACACAAGGGGGCACCATATTGAAAACGACACGCGTAATCTTTGTGTACCCATGTGTGTGTGTGTATGTTTGAACCTATTCATATAGGCGTAAACACACACACACGCGCACTAACAGACGCGTGTGGAACATATGTGCTGGGCCCCATAGCATGTGCGTGTGTGTGGCCTTGAAACAGATTTATCCTGACATACATATGTGTGCTTAGACTGTTGATGTTGCCAACAATTTTCATATTGCATGCGATGGCCATTCATGCAGACTCAAGGGTACAAGTAACAAATGTATTTATACACTTTTTTTTGATTACAAACATATGATTTTAGGTATATTTATAGAATTGGGCGCCTATACCTTTTCAGATTGCTTTAAGAGAATTGAAAAACATATTTAGCTTTAAATGTAGCAAGACGGCTAACAGAGTGCTTTATCTATGTTTATTTGATACATTCTCCAACGACTTAAGATCTTTTTCATGGTCTTTTAAGAAAATTTGCATCATATAGAAAAAATTCGTTTATGTATTTAAGAAATTAAGTTAGTCCGATCTGTGTTTTAGGGAATTTGTGGTATGTGATTTATAATATCTGTTACATATTTTAAAAATTTCATTATGAGTATTTTTAACAAATCTTAAATGTTGCCAACTTAGGTGAGTCCTAAGTAAATCTCCCAATATCCTTACGAAGTAGTCACTTTTTATCTGAAATACCTAAAATACCAGACTTTCATTGCCTATGCTTACCAAAATACATACATACCTATTACTTGAATCTATCATATTGTTTTATTTTATTACAGATCTAATTCAAACATTTCTCTACGTGTCATAAACTGTCAACCTAGTGCTTGTGAAATTGAAACAATAACGTAATGACTGAAAGGCACTGCGGGGCATCCCTCCATTCAATCAGAAAAACTGTGAATATGTTGAGTGGCAGTGTTATAACGATATAATACAACAACAACAACAACTGCCAATAATAAAAGCGATGATACCGATATTTGACGTTTTGCCAACGTATTGATGGAGTGAATTGTGACAAAAAGGTATTTTTTTTTTATTTTGCTAAATGATTGTGCACAAATTTGAGAGATGAACCCTGTGATAGTTAAGGAAATATATATTTTTCTTGTGTTTGTAGAAGAGGTAAATTACAGGGTGTACCACAAGTACCGAATGCCACGATATTTTCTCTATGTGGTTCGTAGGGCCTCTGTCATAAATACATGAAAACAAAGTTAGCCACTGGAGCGTTCCACCGCCCACACAAACCGAAATTTCAATCGATCATATCTCATGAGCCAGGTAGGAGGGTTTATATAATTTGCAAAATCTGGAAGTCTGGCCACGCCCCTTCTGGTACCTCCCATACTTATGTTAAATTCCGTCCACTTTAGAGACGGAGTAATAATATCAATGCACCCAACGCCATCGTGCCTAAATTCTGTATTTTGTAAAGCTTTAGCAGAATTAAGTTTTAAAGGAAAAACTGGAAGTCGTGCCATGCCCCTATTGGTACCTCCCATACAAATGTGACACTCCGCCCACTTTATATAATATCTATATACCAGATGATTTTATGTTTTACTGAGGGTGAGGGTATATATGTATGAAACTTTCTTACTGGTTTTTAATAATGTTTTATTGAAATGTTAAAAACTGTGCTTGCATTTTTGTATGACCTGAGTATCATGTTGTGCATTTTTAACTTAAAAAAAGGGGGAGTTTTGTAAGGGAGGAGAACGCATTTTTTTCCATATTTAGTTTTTCTTAGAACTTAAGGTGCGCTAAGAGGAGTATAAAAGTTTGTATTCCAAATTTCAGTTCGATAGTACTTAAATTAAAGTCTGTAATGGTGGGTATAGACGGATATCCCCAAAAAGGGCTAGTTGATATGGGATGTGAAGAAGTTTATGACCGATCTAGCTCATCTTAGAAATTAATCTCAGCTTAGAAAATTAGAAGTTCACATATCAAATTTCAGCATATAGCTAGCTCTATAGCTCTTAAAATGCAACTGTAAGCGCAGGGATAGACCCACAAAGTGGGAGTTTGTATGGGACATGGAAGTAGTTTTTGACCGATCTTGCAACTTAACGCCGCTTAGAGAATGAAAGCTTACATTTGAAACTACCCCTTGTGGTACCCCAAAATAAAATGACCTATTGTTAAAGAATTAATGCTTCTTCCCTAACTACCAAACGATTAAGGTCAGGTTATTTATCTTGTAATAGTTGGAAACTCCTCAGAAAAGCGAGTTATTGGACCCCTCCTAGTACCTTCCATACAAATGGCCGAAATCGTCCGCGAAGTTCTGCACGCATATCTTTTTTGGAAGTACACTGAATTCAGTCAAATTTTGTACATGTTGGTACTGTAAAAGACTCTTCCGGTAACTTAACTACATAATTTCCATTTACATCCCATGAATGAGGTATGGGATAGCTTCTCGCGTTGTCGTGAATAAACACGCTTTCTATTTTTAGATTCACAATTAACGGCACCTACTTGTTTATCGACGAATGCGAACGTCATTGTTTGAGAAGCTCTTACTAGACATGCCGATAAACTCGACACTTGATACTGCGAAGTTGCTGTCGACAACATCGAGGGGGCCGGCAATGAAAGAAAAATGTAGATGTCTGGAGGCGGGAAACGAACCCGGGATCACCCGCATGTTAGTCGCGTGTTCTAAGCACTATGCCACGGCGGTCCCATACAAAATAACCATATACCTACTCACTTACTTACTTTTTCTTCTTTGCAATCGTATGACAAAATATGCCGCAGGTAGAAAACAGAACTAGCCAACACAACCGCTGCGTCTGACCATGTCAATTTCAGTGTACAGCTCATGGTGCATACGACGTCGATACTCTCTGTTAACGATGATGTGTCATAACCCTGTATTCTGAAAAATACATCAAGACAAGTACAACCAGCATCTGGTAGAGCTGGATGTTTGCTGGTCGAGACATTGCTCTGACATTAAATCGCTTGCTCAGTCCGTAGTAGCATCTACTAGCAAGCAGGATTCTTCTCTGGATGTTGATGCTGACATTATTTGATTTGTTGATGGCGGAGCCTAGATAGATAAAATCAAATTTTAGTTGTCAATGTTCACGCAGTATCCCAAACGAGTAGATTCTTTTCTTGTTGAAACAAACAACTTAGTTTTGTCCTCGTTCACCATTAAACTTTTCTGATTTCTTCTGAAAACCTAAGAAGGTTGCAGTCACATCTCGCAGTTTTCGACCGATAATGCATAGGTTATCAGCGTAAGAATGTAGCTTGTGGCTTTTGTTGAATATCCTGTCACACGTGTTTACAGCAGCTTTCCTCATTACCATCACTATGTTGAAGAGGCCACACGATAGGCCGTCGCCTTGTTTTAGGCCTTGCCTCCTATAGAATGGCTTCGTATGGTCCTTGCCAATCTTCACTAAAGACTTCTTGTCGGCACCATACCGCAAATGCGTATCAGCTTCGCATATCGGGCTGTCATAGGCAGCCTTATAGTCGACGAAAAGATGGTACGTGTCGATCTGTTTCTTTTGGGACTTTTCCAGGATTACGCAGAACGCTCCACAAGCAGGAAAATAGTAAAAAAAAACGTAATTTCCCTTTACATCCCACGAATGTGGTATAAGTTGACTTTCGCGATGTTGTGAATTAGCACGCGTCTATTTTAGATACACAACAAACGGAACCTTCTTGTATGCCGAAGAATGACATTTCTATACTGGTATTATTTTTGGCCTATGAACTTGATCACTGCTCAAAGGTGACTCGTTTATGACACCTCTGTTGGATATCTCTCTCGTGGCCCAACAACTTTACAAACTGCACCCAATGAGTGGTTGGTGATACGACATGTTGCCCCATCTTTATAAATATGCGATCATTATTTATAACAATTAACATTTTGTGGGTCGAGAACAGAATTCACGAGCAGACAGTAATCCAGTGGGTAAGTAAAGGGGTTTATGACGCCACACGTAAATTTGCCGGTTAGGTAGAATTATGCCTCGTCTCAGAACAAAATTTTGGTAAATCTGGTGAACTTCGTTAGAAAACTCTAGCCTATTAGCATAATATTGCGACTAGAGATCCTGAATTTTGGATGGATGTCAAAGTAGATTTTCATAAACAGTTTCAAGATGTTCTGGGCAAGATCGCTTTCGAGTAGAGAGTCAAGGTTGTTTACGAACAGACGCGCTAACAAGCTCTACATTATTCTTTGTAGTTCTAGATCGACCGGATTGTGGTTGATGCATTGTTGAACCTATACCGAATAAATCAATGGAGCTTAGTTTCCATGTATATTGTATAGTGAGTAACATTTTCTCTGCAATAAAGTCAAAGAATACTTATTTCGATAATAACCGCTCACACAGACGTATGCCACAACGCCGTGACTCTAAATTCACATTGGCTGCTCTTGCTTTTTGTAATACCCCCGACACTCCCACTGTTGTTGATCGTACCAGCCACCGTGTCCAACGTAAACCGACTTTTAGTTCACCTTGAATTATATAGTTTTTATGCATCACTTGCTGACATAACTCCTCTAAGTTTTTGCATATTCCTAAAAAATGTCCCATATGAATTGTTAGCTTTATGCAATATACACTTGTACTCTTAATATATATATCACCCACTCTTTATGTTCTACTTCCATTCAAATTGTACTCGTTATCTACGTCTAAAATCTTACTAAAATTAGCATTATACCTATCTTCTAACCACATAGTCATCAATTAAATGAAATATGTGACACTCGTTCCAATGCAAAGTCTTCATCCTCCAATAGCCTCCTGTCACTTAGCATCCTGTAGTCTCATTTCAACCGATATAAAGTAATGAATATCATTAACCAGAACAAATTCGAGATAGACCATATCGTCACTTATCTCTAGAGTTTATTTAAGGTAATTTCTAGATATGTAAATGATTTTATACCGTCCCCACTTGAAATTTGTGTTTATTATCAATGTTATGGCTATTCTCATACATATCTGCGAAATGTTATTTAATTTACATGTTGTTGGTATATATTGTGTTTTTTTTTGTTCTGCTAGAGCAACTGCTTAAGCAAATACTATTGAAATTCATGATAAATAAATAAAATTATTTAATTTTTCTTTTTTTTTTGCTACGAACTCTCTTCACAATTTTTGTATTGAGTCATTTCGTTGATGTTCATTTCCCTTTAGAGTATAGGTTGCCATGTTTTCTCCATCATGTTTTCTGTTCTGTTTTTTTTTTTACCCCAGCATGGTTTCACTTGTGTGAGTTTTTGCTGTTGTTTTTGTTATTCATTATTGTCTTTCGTATAAATGTATAGACAACAACAACAACAACAACAAATGGGTACTCAACACCAGACTATTTTAAAAGGATATTTGTTTTCATTGTCAAACTAATGAATACAGAAAAAAGTCCTTCTCTATAGAGATTTTGTTTTTTGTCTGTGGCAATAGTGTTGGTGTGTGTGCGTGCGTGTGTTTGTGTATTGTCGTTATGAACGATTCCGTTTTTTTTGTTCGTCCCTTTTGGTCCTTTGGTTGGCGACAAAGTTTCTGTTTTCATTTTTATTTGTCTTATGGTTATGTTGTTTGTTTAGTTGGAAACTGTTGTCGCAGTTAATGGCACCGAATGAAGCAGATTCAAGAACATAATTTAGGAATGCTTAAGGAAATGCTTACACCAGCCAGAGTTTTTTTTTTTTTACAATATGAGATCTCTTATTAAGTTTTTGGGTTTTATGTAAATGCTTTTGTAGCAGTTGAGATGGAAATGTAAATGAATATTTTGTGTTTGATAAAGTTTGTAATTGCACTGAATTGAGGGCGGGGTGTGAAATTTTAAGTTATGAAAGTTTTTTTTTCTTTGTTACTTCTCAAGGATCATAACAATTTATGTAAAAGAATATTGAATTACTTTTGGGTGGGTGAAAATACTATAATGTAAAGTGATAAGTTAGATACTTAGGATTGAATTGAATCTGGGACGCTTTTATTTTTAGGCTCACACAATTGGATCTACAGTTTAACGACGAATCAGAAGAAGCTTTGAGAAGCTTTTAGTAAACATGCCGATTGACTTGACTGGTTTGAAGTTGCCGTTAACAACACCCGGGTAGCCGCTAATAAAAAAAAATGTAAATGGGGGTCCAAACCCAGTTCACCCACATGATCTTACCATCATATCACGTTCTGCTTAAACCCGTGACCTATTACACAGTACAACACATGATTTTGGGACTCAATACTAAGAACTGCACGTGAAAGTAGCCCTAAAAAGAAGAAGTTCTGCATCTCTCGTTTTGTCAAGTAACATGTCATAACAATTTAATATCTATTTGAAGTTAGTAAGTACCGTATAGAAGAATTTGAAACATTTTATGCTTCTTTGTTTGACATATCATAACAACTATATGGTGGCGTATGATTATCATAAGTAATATTCCACGTAAATCATACGCCATGGTGTAAAACAGTTCTATTGTAATTGCTACAAAATAAATCAAGTTCAAAATCATTTGATGAATGGCAAAGTGAAACTATTGCTTATGTAGGAAAACGTCGAATAGATCAAAGGAATTGTAATTCTTATTTTCTTTTTATTTGTTTCAGCTAAATCGGACTAGTGGTTCTCGAGTTATGTCAAACAAAAGTGACAAAAACGTGACAAATTCCCTTATGCGATACTTACTAGCTTAAAATCGATATTAAATTATTATGGCATGTAACTTGACAAAACGAATGATGCAGAACTTCTTCTATTTGGGGCTACTTTCACGTGCAGTTTTCAAAATTGAGTCGCAAACCAATAATCTAAAAAATGTTGTACTGTATTATACGCATTACAGCCTCAATTACAAATATCTCTATTCTATGCTATTATCTTAATTCACGTAACCAATTTAAACTTTACTTTGGTGCTGGTTCTATAGCAAAAAAATCCACAATCTCATTCTATCCATTTCTGTAACCCCCTCCCACCACCCGACGTGACTTTACCTTTCCCACTGCATCTCCAGTGCTCGCCTTACTTAGTGGCTTATAACTTTCTTACTTTTCCTACATTATTCACAACACATACCCAGTGTGCTGCTCTACCACCAAACTAATCGAAATGTTTACACAGTTATGCTCCAAATAACCTTTGACCAACATCTCGTCTTTTTTTTTGCTTTCGTTTTATTTCTCAAAAAAATAATGTTAGTGTTATAACTTATCTAAGCCACAAACAAATGTGTACCAACAGCAAAGACGCCTTAATAGTGTTGGAATATTTTCATATTATTTTCTATATTATCTCTAGTGTATAAAAATATTTATTACACCACTATCTAAATAAAATCTCTTGAGTACTTTGCAACATTCCTATGTATCAAACCACCAAATATCCGTAAAGTCCATTAACAATGATTGTGTGTGTGTGTGTGCACAACTTATGTCGTTTGAAGGGGGAGGGGGGGGGTAGCAAGTATATGGCAAGCAATGGGAACATTTTATAAATTCCTAAGGAAGTGAAAAAGTGCAAACCACAGTTTACTACACTAACACTACTGTCACTGTCATGGTTAACACAATCTTTTGTGTGTTAAGACTTAAATTGAGGAAGAGCGCTTCTTTGGCGTTCCTTTAAGAGTAAATGCACAGTTGGGGTTTGTATAAAGAATGCAGTTGAAGGCAGTGTAAAATACTATACTGAAACCGCCAATTACTTACTTTCATTAATTTTCCAGAGAGCACAAAGACGCAGTTAAGATGTACTCGTATTTAAGAAAAATTGTCGAGTGTTGGAGGTACACTGAAACAAATTAAAATTGTTGATAATGAGTTCTTGACGCTCCACTGAAAAACACGAAGAAAATCAAAAACAAGAACCCCCCAAATGTTGACGACCTCCGCAAACGATATAGGGACCATTATTTACAGAGAAGGTGCCTCTATCATCTGGCGGATGTCCTCGACAAATACGAGGCTGACATCACTGGCATACAGGAAATGAGATGGACGGGACAGGGATGCACACGACGAAAGAACTGTGACATCTTTTTAACAGCTGCCATGCAGAAAGACACGAATTTGGATGTGGTTTCATAGTCGGCAAGAGACTTCGAAATTTGTCTCGCGGTTTTAACACTGTAAGTGACCAAATAGCCACTATTCGCATCAAGGAAAAATATTTTTACATTACGCTCATTTGTGTACACGTCCCGACGGAAGACAAAGACGATGACATTAAAGATGCATTCTATGAGCGCCTGGAGGAGAGATATAACCGCTGACCCGCACATGACGTTTAAATTGTTCTGGGAGACTTTAATGCTAAAATAGGAGGGGAAGATGCTCTTGGTTCAGCAGTCGAAAAATTCAGTATACACAACAACACCTCCGATAACCGATTCAGACTGGTTAGTTTTGCGTTGGCAAGAAACATGGTTCTGAGTGGAACCAGATTCCCGCATAAAGATATCCACAAGGCGAGCTAGATATCTCCCGATTAAAATACAAGAAATCAGATAGATCACGTGGTAATTGATAGAAGGCATGTCTCAAGCGTTATTGACGTACGTGTGATACGCGGTGCAAATAATGACTCGGATCCACGCCTAGTTGCGATTAGGTAATGATAAAAACTATCAATCGTAATCAAACGCAAAGAAAGCTAGACATCACAAAGCTGCATACCACCGAGATAGCCAATGCCTATTCAAATCAACTCTCTCAATTACTCCAAACAAACCCTTCTAGTTCTGATGTTCCTGACACACAGTGGCAGCATATTGAGAATTCTATGACCACTGCTGCAACGAATGTACTGGGTTATGAAAAACCACGCTCAGACAAGCCCTGGTACGATGTCGAATGTCGCGAAATGTCTGAGGAAATGGATGCTGCATACAAGGCAGCCAATGAAACGCCTGTTCAGGCGGAAAAAGCGTCTGTGAAAGAAAAATGAGAGCCAGCATATCCAAAACTACAGGGATAGAGGTGGGGCCCGAAAGTTCTACCAAAGGGTTAAAAGTAAAGGTTTTGGAACAGGCGTCCCCACCTGTAAGGAGAGAGACGGAAATCTGGTCACGGACACTTAGAGTGTGCTGCAAATATGGAGGGAACACTTTCAATCTTTACTCGTTCCCAAAGGCAGCATAAGTAACGAAATCACACCAGTCATCGACGATGGAGTGGACTGTCCACCACCGTGCCAAAATAAGATCAGTACGGCAATTTCACGGCTTAAAAATAATAATGCTGCGGGAGCCGATGGACTGCCGGCGGCGATGAGCTGGTAACATGCATGCACCGGCTCATAACCACGATTTGGCTCAGGGAGTGCATGCCCGATGTTTGGAATCTGAGTGTCCTATGTCTCGTACTTAAGAAAGGCGATCCAAGTGTGTGTACCAACTATCGCGGGATTAGCCTTCTACCCTTCGCATACAAGGTCCTGTTTATTGTGTTTTGTGAAAGACTAAAGCCCATTCTGGCGAACCTGATTGGACATTTTCAGTGTGGCTTTAGACCTGGTAAATCCACGACCGACCACATATTTACACTACGACAAATCCTGGAGAAGACCCAAGAAATACAGATCGACACCTACTAACTGTTCATCGATTACAAAGCTGCACTCGACAGTCCGATACGACAGAAATTGTTGGATGGTATGGCTGGGTTTGGTATCCCGCGAAGCTAATACGACTTTGTGGGATGACACTCAATGACACGAAGCCTTCTGTAAAAATTGGCAAAAATCTGTTAGAGCCATTTTCTACCAAGCGAGGCTTTAGACAAGGCGATAGTCTGTCCTGCGATCTCTTTAACATCGCAATGGAGATGGTCATGCGGAAGGCTGCAGTAAACAGGAATAGTACCAACTTCAACAAAAGTCACATGCTGCTCGCGTATGGCGATGATAAAGATATCATTGGCTGTGGATTGCGGGATGTTACTGCAGCCTTTTCGAGCATTGAGAAGCAGTCGCCAGAAGTGGGTCTGGTGATAAATGAGAGCAAAGGCAAGTTATTTGTTTCAACGAACAAAGAGTCCAATCGTCTGGGACGCTGCGTGAACGTTGACAACTATAACTTTGAGGTGGTAGATGATTTTGTCTACCTTGGCGAAGCCATAAAGAAAAATGATAATGTCAGCCTGGAAATTAAGAGACGAGTATTGCTCGCAAACCGCTGCTACTATGAGCTGAGCAAGCGATTTAACGACAAAGAACTCTCTCGAAGAGCGAAGATCTTGCTCTACAGCGCAGAATCCTGGGTAATGACACAAGCGGATCAATCTATTCTGGGAGTCTTCTAAAAAAAATACTCCACAAAATATTTGGACCCATCATCGTTAACGGTGAGTACCGTCGTCGAATGTACAACGCCATCGACGTAGTCAAGCGCGTTCAAATAGACCGAATGCGCTGGCTTGGACACGTTGTACGAATGGACGAAAACGCTCCGGCTCAAAAAGTCTTCGGCAATAAACTCGATGGGCGGCTCAGGAGGGAGCGACCAAAACTCCGATGGATGTACCAGGTGAAAGAGCTGTTAACTAAGCTTGGTGTGTCGAACTATCTACGGAGCGCAAAAGACCGAAGCGCTTGGAATAGTTTTCAGTGCGGCTACTGATGGATAAATTTCTGTTGTTGCTACCATTAAAGAAGAAGAAGAACCGCATTACTGAATTTCCACAACGTTAGTTGCACATTTTACTACTCATAAAACATATACTTTAACAAAATCTTATCTCCGCAGCCTAAACATTAATTAATTTAAAAAGTTTTTACTTTGTTAATTGTAGAAGACATGAGTGTCGTCGTGTAGAGATGGTAAAAATTAGTATTTGTTAAATGTCTTATTACCGCCTTATATAGTTTCCCATACAACCTACTTTGTGACAATTGTGACAGCAGCTTTTATCTATCATTCGATCACTTCTACAATATCACCTGCAATGCCTTTGTAAATTTTTTGTATAAGTTTTTAATTATGCAAAGATACTTATATAGTCATTTTTCAACCAATTTTTTTCTTTGAGTGCATTTCTAATGTTATCTACTAATGTTCGAACTTGTAGCTGTGGTTGAGAATTTCTGCAGTAAAGGCAAAAAGAACACCAACATAGTACTGCAATGTCATTTGTTTGCATCGCTGTATATTTACTATCCTGGTCTGAAGATTTTTACAAATTATTCTATTGCTTGAAGAGCAATAACAACAACAGCAATCTCTTGAGCAAATAAACCAGTGCAGCATGTAGAATGAGTAGTTTTAAGTGAAAACTACAACAGAAGATGAAAGTCAACCACAACGACAAAACCACACTAAAATAAATTGTTGCAGCAAATACAACATGTGTATGTTTAAAGATCCTATAGTATTTCGAAACATAGCGTACACAGTTGCTGAAGTTAAAGATAAATTAAGAAAGTTCACAGTGCTCTTCTGTAAACAAATACCAAATTATTTCTTATAACACTCTGTAATTGACCAGCTGTGACATAGAGAAAGTGTTAAATAGTCTCTCTAGCCGACAGCAAATAACAAATGAAAGTTACATAGCCGCAAAGACCACAATATTTTACACAACTGTCCACATTTATTACACTGCAAAACGCCCACAAGGGATAGAGAGAGAGAGAGAGAGACTCGTTATTGATTTACATTTATTAAACAAATATTTGCAGGCCATTGAAACCACAAGTTTTATTTACATTCACAGCTGAAAATAATAGATTAATTGTTGATTGTACAGTATCACAAAGATGTCAGTACGAGAGGCTGATGATGATGGCAGTAGAGTAAGTTATGTTTTTGTGTTATTTTTTATTTGGTTATGATCTGTTCTTGAACAGTAGTTCTATTAAATTTCTCATATTTCGCCCTTCCGCTACTTACTCCCAATTCTACGAAATCCCTATATTTTTTTTAATTTGTTTTTCTCTATATAATATTGAGCAGCAACATGCAGCATTTGTACATCAAAGCATTCATTCGTTATATTCCTGCTGTCAGCTACAAATGAACTTGTGCAACTGTCAGAAGTCTAATGAAATAAAATAATAACAAGAACTGTGCAGCACAAACATCTGAACAATAACTAAAAGTTTTGCACAGCAACGTGATTCGTTTGCATCTCATTGCAGGGAGAGAGAGAGTGATGCAATGCAATGCCTTTGTTACAAATTCATCTTAACGAGTAAACAAATTCTATGAAACGTAAGTAGAATTTCTTGTTGTTTGTTAAATTACTTTTTTTCAGTTTTGTTGTAAAGTAAATCTTGTTGCAATGCTCTCGATTGTATGCAATATTGTTTGGTCAAGTAGAAATACCAGAATGAATGACCTTCGGAAATGTTATGGCAAAGTTTGTGCAAACAAAAGTTCTGTAAGAAAAGGAGGGATTTAAATTTATGGATACCAAATAATATATAAAATATAAAAAGTTTGTGTAAATTTTATTAAAGAATGTTATTACTTATGTTGGCTTAACTTTATATTACATCGATGCTTCACTTGCCAATATTACCAAGTAAATATGAAAAAAATGTTGTATGGTTTTTTAAAACCCTATTAAATGAAGGATTCATATAACAGTAATAGAAGTTTAATTATAAAAAGAAATTGCTATACAAAAATATCTTAATTTTTATCTGTCCCACAACATTTCGAAATACTTGATCTAGAGCCCTTCACATTTGCTTTGCTAAGACATCGAATGACTTACTGCAGTGAGCAATGCTTGCAAGACATTCGCAAACAAAATAACAGTTTACATTAGATGATAATTGTTAATTTTTGAGTTATTGCAATTAACCGCTTTTTAAAAAAAAATTACTTATATATTGTTATTTGTCTGCTTGTGGAGCGTAAACAGTTCTTGATTGGACTTTCGGTCCTATGGCCAGACGACACATATAGAAAACTGTGAATGAGGTTGCATCCAACAAATGTATAAACTTAAATTCAATATCTCTGGGCATATGGTAATTTTTATGGGGGTATCGAAAGGTTAAAAATCTAGAAGACATCATCATTTTTATTGGCTGGGGTAAACCGCCCAGTTTCTTAGGATTCACCTATGAGTACAACATTTCAACCGCCATCATTTTGACAGTCCTGATGCCACGCCCCCCAGGTGTCAGGGCCCATGCGCACGTGGACCTTATGACAATTTACCTTATGACACGCCACGAAATAGTCCATATCTTTTTCTGTACATCAGACTCTTACAAACGTACATCTTATACAAAAGATAATTAAATGCAGTGTATTTTAAAAAAATTGTATGTTCATTTGTATGTACTCAAATATCCTCCAGCTCCGTCAGTTTGGAAGTGATGGAAGAAATATTAATTACTTGGAAATATTAATTACTTAAGGAACTTGGAGAGTGTGTCAGGACCCTGTGTACCAAAGTTTTCTAACACCCTCAAAATCTTGACTTACGGTTCAAAAACCGGTTTTTCGGGTATTTCCTCACTTATGAGCCCATAACTCAGTCCATTCTTAACGGAGTTTTGATTTTTTAACTGCTTGCCTCGAAATCGCGAACTTTTGTAATTTTTTATTCTATTTTTTTAGTTTGAGGGAGTTTACCCACTATTTGATTGAAAGCCAACAGTCTTTAAAATCAAAAATCCTTCATTCTGATTATTTATTATAAATAAAGGGAACATAAAGAACTTAAAAAATATGAAAAAATCAAAATTAAATTGTATTTTGAAGGTTTTTGAGGCTGTACCTAAGCAGGTACAATGGCTCAATACATATATTTATATATGCTTATTTGTTTGTATGAAAATTTTTAGAAACTCCTTATATATACACTAGGCTACGTCAAATAGTTCACAATTTCATCTTATTTAGTTGTGACATTGACGAAAAATGCTTTCCAGCATTAAGTGCTACACTAGGAACTACTGATCGTTTAGATATTGAAGGTTGCGTGTAGTTTTATAGGTAGTACCGGACAATAGCACGATAAAACTCCAGTATGTAAATTTTTGAGCTGTTGGCTTCCTTGTACAACTTCCATGCGTTGGAGTGAAAAGCGGCGTTCTCTGTGAATGAATGCGTATTATACTGTGAAACAAAAAGGCGAGTTTGATCAACTTCATAATCGACCTCTTCAGAATTAAACAGAGTTTCGAACAATATATGCTTCGCCTATCCTCCTAAGTTCGGTTTCATTTCGTAATTGTTGTGTATAGAAAAGTTTATTTGACATTTCAATGGAACATTCTCTTTTTGATCGTTTGGGGTAGTTTCTTGCATGATGTTAGCAATAAGATCCTCACCATCATCATCTATCTTTTTATTAAATCGTCTGCCACATGTCAATTCGAAAAAATCTAATCGAAATGTATACGTTATCAGCCATTGTACCCAAGCGAGTACACTGTTTTTCAAGCTTTTCTTTCGCTTGGAAAATCACTTTTTTATGATCATTTTTTTTTTAAATTAGACAATAACAAACCTTTTGTTTGTAAACCAAGTGCAAACTCTTTTTATTGTTTTGCGACACACTTTTGACAGAATCAAATGATCACTGACCTACTCAAAATATGCAGATCTGAAAAAGGCTATACAAACTAAAGCAAAATTCGAAGTAATGTAATTTGCTGTCGCTGATTTGTCAATATCTTATTATTAGAAAGAGTACTCATAACACAAAATCAAAACAAATTCTGAAAAAACTATTTTCCTAGTGGATTAAAAGCGTTTCAAAAATGAGTAACTTTCTGTACCAGTGCAGGTACAATGGCCAGTAATGGGTTAAAGTATCCTCAAGCTTACTATATCCTGCCCATTTACAATCACATTACTTTATTTTTAAAATTATTAATACTGGAAGGTTTTCATAGGGACAACTTAAGGTTTACTCGAGTTATCCTGCGCACCAAAAAGCCAGCCAACCAGACTGACGGTCATGGCTTAAATGTCCTAAAAAGTCCTGAAACGAATAAGCTGTAAACATATTTGGGGTCCAACCCGTCTTTAACCCGTATAAAATGATATATACCCTCATCCCTAAGACTGAGGGTATTCAAAAATGCAAACCCACTTTATTAGTACGAAAGATTTTTCTATACTTCTAAAAAACAAACACCCGATATGAAAATAAATAAAAATTAAATGTTTCTGTCATCTTTTCTGTCATTACTCTAAATGAGAAGTTGAAGTGTAGCAACATCATGACGTATGAGTACCACCATTAACCTGTGCAGTAATCATACGCAATTGTGACTTAGTTTCGCAATATTAACTCTGATAAACACACACACAGTCAACAAAAGAATATGCTGTTAAATATCTGGAAACATTGTCTATGTTATCAGCTACATGGATGAAAATCATTTATATGATACAATAATCTTAATAATACCTTCACTATAGTAATAATGAAGTCTCCTTTAGTGGTGTATATTAAGATTCTTTGATAAGTGACGCATTATAGTCTTCAGAAGAGTCGAAAAATTGTATTTTAAATTGGTCTTTAGGGAATGAATATCGAACATAGAAAAAACTTTAATGAGAGGTTTTAATGTATCATCACTATATAAGTTAACTATAATTAACTTATATAGTAATCAGGCACACTTAATACATTGAGTTCATAATATTAACTTAACACACACAGTTAACAAAAGAAACCGAAATTAGAAATACTATCAAACAAATATATCGATCATAGCAACACATTGAAAACATATTGTTGAAAACATATTGTCCTTTATTCAGACGTAGAACTTTGTAAACAAGTCTTAATAAAGTTGCCTAAATAGCCGAATTTAATACCTTCAGATAAATTTAGTAGAGAGTGGTATGATAAATAATGTTTTTCGATTAGTTTTCCGCCGCAAAAACAAACAACGAAGGCGGTTCTCTAAAACGCGAAAAAGCAGCTTTCAGCTGACCATACGAAAAACAGGGAAATTCGAGATTAATCCCACATACTTCCAACGATTTGCTTTGCGATTTATTGATTGTCATTGCCAAAGCCAACCGAACGGGTTTAGAATTAGAATGGATGATCAATTGGAATACTCGGAATTCGTAAGATAAGGACTTCCTCTTATTTAAATTTTTAATTTTTAATTTGAATTTTTAAATTACATTGTTTATCAAATTCTTGAAGGACAACCGCGTACCGTTGTGCAATTTTAGTTGATTTAGATTCCGCAATATGATTATGATTGATCCCACCTTCTTCTGTAAATTATGCGGCACATTAGGTGAGTTGAAAAATTCGGTCGTATTGTTGGTCGCTTCATCCTCGACGGTAACGCTGTAAACAGATCTGTTCGAACGCATTTCTCCAGCGATTTGACTTTCTAAAATGAAATTTAAGCTATGTCTATGTCGCTGCTAGTACTGCCCGTTCATTAGTTCAATCGAGATTTTTATAATTTTGTGCAATGTGATGAGTTGCTCTTCCGACGATCGGAACTCGGTAAAATTAGCAGAGAACGATATCAATTCAAGCGAAACATCAACACAAATTTGGCCATTGCCAAGCGCCAGCATTTGTCTCAAAAATTCTGCAGAAGATGGGAGGTTCCAGAATGAGCCCGTAATTTTTTGGCCAATTTCAACTTTCTGACATTTTCGACGATTTCAAGCATGGTTTAAGTAAATCAGCAGAATTAGCCATTGTGGGCAAAATCAAAGCCCCACCAAATCGTTTTAAATCCACTCGTAAATCTTTTATCGTTCTGTCAACTACTTCCAAAGCTCGTTTATTCGTTATAGCGCACTCATACCAAATGTTGATTTGGCATTTCCGCATTTACTTTGCTGTTCCTAATTTCTTGGTCATTGTGTACTTTGGCTTTTCAACCGCGGGAAGATTTATCGACAGCCTTCCAACAATGTGGCAGCGATGCAAGAGGATACAGCGGCCAACGTAATTTAAGATCTTAACCGAATTGTTGCCGGAATCAACATAAAAATTTCTTGGCTGTCCCACCCGGAGCATCGAGAAAGTAAATGCCTCCCGTTTCATCGTCAACAACTTTTATCGGCGAATCGTGCACGTTTTGGTACTCGACATTTAGAAGCGGCACATTTGTCCGAACTCTTCCGGACAGCTCATCTAGATTATAGTTATGCTCCCGTTTAAATTCGCGATCGAAGGCATCTTGCATCAAACGATTTGGCGCTGGCATTCCAAATGCCGACAGCAGATTACCGCACATGAGCACGCACATGCCATCCCGTCGGGTTCGACGGATGACATGTGACTCCAATGCTCGCAAACAATGTACCAATTTGAATCGCTGACGCAGAAACGTTCGCATCGGCGGGTATTGAGTCCGTTTTCGAGGAAATTTAAATTTTGGCAAGCCTCCCTAAATGCGACACACAGTATGCACCGAATTGAAGGGATTGTTAAGATATGAGCATACACCTTGGCGTGGATGAACTGTGTATAGTTTGACAAATACATGCATGATGTTTACGTCATTTAAGGTTTGATCTTCTAATGGAAGGCATTAGCCAAGCAAATAACTCTCCCTTAAAAACTACAAAGTCGTTACGGAATAAATGCCGGCAATCCCATTGGATAGCTTCATTTCACACACGTAAACTCATTTTCTAAAAATATGATAAAATTGATAAATATTGCATAGGATATCAATATATTTTTTATCTTAATATTATTTATCTCGTTACCAACCAACATTTAACCGAAATTATCACCTAAAAATCGTTCAAAACTATGAAATCATGCGAAAATTTGCGTTTTTCCGGAATTTTCCAAATTTTTTCCTAAGTATTTTCTATTTTTCCATTCGAAAAGCCATTCCGTAACAATTGAACACAAAATTCCATTCAAAAAACCAATTTTCGATTTCTCTAATTTCCCGACTTTTCCGAAAGATTTTCCCAATATTTTCTTGCATAAAAACTCATACTAATTACGAACAATTGAAAAAAAATTGAGCATTGGGCCAGCCGTTCTATCTTGATGAATTACTACACACTTTTCACAACCTTTTTAAACATATAGATTTCACAATAAACCGATTTTGTCTAAGCATCACAACGAATTTTCCACCTTTACATCGTCTAAAATCATCAAAACAAGCGATACAATGAAAAATTTCCAATGAAAAAATCCAAAATTTTCGAGTTTTTTTCGGCATTTTCCGAGTTTTCCACCAAGAATTTTTCTATTTTCCCATTTGAAAATTTTTCACATTTATGTATATCAATCAAAATTATCAAAATTTACAATAAAATGTAAAATTATGTCGAACAATAATTCAAATTTTTGGAATTTTTCCATAATTTTCCAACCAAAATTTTCTATTTTTCCAATCGAAAAGCCACTATGGAACAATTGCACACAAAATTTTATACAAAAATTCAAATTGCGATGCAAAATGTTTCCAAAAAAAATCTAAATTTTTCCGGAATATTCCGAGTTTTCCACTGAAAATTTTTCTATTTTTCCATTCGGAGCGTCCAAAATTATCAAATCATATAAAATCAAATTTCGCAAAAAAAAATTTTAAATTTTTCAAATTTTTCCGGAATTTTCCAAAAAAAATTTTCTTTTTTTTCCATTTGCAAAGCCATTCGTAACAATTGCACACAAAATTCCTTACAAAAAAGCCAGGCAATTACGAACAACTGAAAAAAAATTTCAGCAAATCGGTCCAGCCGTTCTCAATTGATAAATTACTATACATTTTTTCCACCATTTTTATATATATAGATTGAGCTGTATACAATTTGAACATAGTGAACTTTAAGTGTTATTATTAGCCAAAAATTAGAACTTCTGCATCATTCGTTTTGTCATGTTGGGTGCGTTAATAATGTAATGACCATACGAATATTTTAGCTGAAGGTGAGTTCTTAGCACTTTTCTACATTAAATTTATATTTAATTTAATTTATATTTTGTATTTATGAATATAAAATTACCAACGATTTTCCTAAGATGTTAATGTAATATAGCTAAATTCCACAAATATCTTGCCACTTTTTTTGCATACAGCACTTTAGTGGTATACTCAATAGCCACATAAATTTATGATATCTAGAATAAATGAAATAATTTGTAGTAGCAATTAAAAATGTCTAGTGTCTCACATTGATATGAATTTCTTTTAAGAAATTTAACAGACTCTGTGGAAGGCAACTTATTTATTAAGCCAAAGTGAAATACTTTGAATTTTTGAAATTTGTAATATGCTTTAACATAAGCAGGAATATGAATGTCATCTATTACTTAGGTAAACTTCATGTCACATATAATTGAAATTTATGTGTGTATATCGTGGCTAAGACATCATTCATTATTAAGTAATCTTAAAAGAAATTAAATATTTGTTATCACAATAATGTGTGTGCTCATTATATTAACTTGTCTTTCATAATTAAATTATTTTTGTGGGATTGAAAAATATTTAAGATATTTTATAAATTTACACAAAAATTTTTGATTGCCTGTCTCTATGCCCCCAATTGATTTTGACATGCTGTGCAACATTCATAAAATTGTTGTTATGTGACATAATGTCTGTTATATATAACAAAAGTTAATTCAACTTCTTGTTATATAGGAATTCCTGAGATTTTATCTATAGTATTTAAAACACATATTTATTCTATTTAATTAATTGTCTTAGTTAATTAACTATATTTTACTATCACAGTACGTTTTGTCGTCTTAATAGACATTTGAGAAGTTATACAAATCTAAGTTAAGATTTTAGAGATATTTGAATGACATAATTTTACATTACAATGTTATTCAATGAAATACTTAGTTAAGATATATCAGATTGGAAAATTGACACATACATAACACATATGACATATATGGCTCAACAACACCTTGGGTGTCATTTATGTAAAAGTCAATTATACTGTCTGATATATCTTTACTGTGTAATTTAAAAACTTTGTAATGCAAAATTGTGTCATTCAACATCTTTAGTCTTAACTTAGATTGGAAATGTTTATTTAAGTGACAATGCGAACTGCAATAGCAATATATAGTTAATTAAATATATTTGTTAAACATACAACAACGCGAGAAGCTATCCCATAGCTCATTCATGGGGTGCAAAGAGAAATTAAGTTAAGTTTGTTCAGTTGAATAATACATTGGACTCTAAGGTAGTAGAGTAAGAAGTTTTCAATGAAGCATCACTATGACGTATGAGTAACACCATTAACTTATATAGTAATCATACGCACTTGACATATTTAGTTTATAATCTTCACTATTAAAAGTTTACTCTATACAATATGAGAGGAATGAACTTTTAGTATTGTTATCACTAGTTGAGCCTTTGTCGACTACATCTCTAAGTCTGAACAACAAGATTGCAGCTTAGCTTCAACATATCTGCATATCATTTTGTGTAACTAAACTATACGAAAGCCCCACCATAAACCAGATAAAGCGATTTGCTGTTTTTGCAACAAAAAAGCAATCCGTACAGATCTCTTAACGTTATTGAAATCGAAAGGACGACCACACTTCTGTTTCTATTTACAGCGAGCATTGCGAAAAGAGACAAACCAATAAAGAAGTAATTTACATAAAAGGAAAACTCACATTTCCATTTGAATACAACACACAAACTGATATGCATAAGTATTCATTTTGGTCCATTTTTTTGATAGAAATATTATAAAGACTGACGCAAACAGACGCTTAAACAGAAATCGCACTGACAACAAGACAAGAAGAAAATTCTTAAGACAAAACTAAAAAAAGAGAAAAACAATATTTGTCGTCCATGACGCAACCGTATCTCTTAGCTAGGAAAGCAACAAATTTATCAGAGTATTAGTAAACTTGAATCTAAAGAAAAACACCAAATTCATTCATTGGTTTTACAATTGAGACCATTTTATCCATACAAAAGACCACCAGATATTTTATCTCCCTAGCGCCATAGTGAGAGCTGAAAAAACAAACCAACACTTAGATACAGTAACCATGTTAACTGATTGACACACATATTTTGATACATTCAAGTGTTTCTTCACAAAACCCACAAATAATGTCCTTAGCATACTTTAAGGTAGAGGGTGGATTCAGCATCATTTGAAAACAGCAACACTTGCACAGAAGATGTGTTTTTTGTTCGCCAATGAATTTAAATAAAAATGACCAAAGCAATTATCGTTAGTAATTGAATGCAAAAATACCCACTCAAATTGAACGGATATCCCACAGATATGTACCTAGATATCCAACGCCAACGCTGTGCGAATATATGCGACAACAAATATTTACAGGCAAATCAAGTTACGAATTTCGCCAATACATAAATATAGGTACTGATAAATGAGTACTTTGAACATTGTTAATTGGATCCGCCAATGGTGTTCGTTAATTGACACACGCAAGGCGGCGTGGTGGTAACAAGTGTGTAGGCATTGTTAAACTTTAGAAACGTATGGTAAATTGGGACATATAATTTGAGACAATTTCTTGAACACCACGTGAAGGTTATTATACCAAGAATTATCTTTAGAACTTAAAAAAAGGTGTGCTAAGTTTCTAAGACTTCATTAACCTATAAATGTGTTTTACAGTCATATAGCTTCATAGTAAAAACGATAGTAAAGGCCCACGGGGAAATTGGAGCAGATGTTCGAATTATAAGGGCAAAATACTTTATTTCAACAGTAATGTTGCCTCAGAAGACAATGGAAGTCTATACTACAAGTCTACATCTATACTACAAGTCTACATCTCATTTGACAGCAGCAACAAGAAGAAATTCCAAGCGCTTCGGTTTTTTTTGCACCGTAGATAGTTCATTGGGACCGTTGGGACCGGCCATGGCATGATGCAGAGAACACACGACTACCATGCGGGACATCCATGGTGCTATTACTATCTCCAGTTCTCTAAATTTTCTTTCATTGCCTGCCCCCTCGATGTTGTCGACAGCAACTTCGCAGAGAAAAGTCAAGTCAATCGGCATGTCTACCCTCTACCTCTATAGGAAAATCTTCTTAAATAGTGACGTTCGCATTCGCCGATAAACAAGTAGGTATCGTTAGTTGTGAATCTAAAACTAGAAAGCGTTGTAATTTACAACAACGTCAGGAGCTTTCCCATACCTAGTTCATTCATTGATTAGATTAGATTAGATTAGATTAGATTAGATTAGATTAGATTAGATTAGATTAGATTAGATTAGATTAGATTAGATTAGATTAGATTAGATTAGATTAGATTAGATTAGATTAGATTAGATTAGATTAGATTAGATTAGATTAGATTAGATTAGATTAGATTAGATTAGATTAGATTAGATTAGATTAGATTAGATTAGATTAGATTAGATTAGATTAGATTAGATTAGATTAGATTAGATTAGATTAGATTAGATTAGATTAGATTAGATTAGATTAGATTAGATTAGATTAGATTAGATTAGATTAGATTAGATTAGATTAGATTAGATTAGATTAGATTAGATTAGATTAGATTAGATTAGATTAGATTAGATTAGATTAGATTAGATTAGATTAGATTAGATTAGATTAGATTAGATTAGATTAGATTAGATTAGATTAGATTAGATTAGATTAGATTAGATTAGATTAGATTAGATTAGATTAGATTAGATTAGATTAGATTAGATTAGATTAGATTAGATTAGATTAGATTAGATTAGATTAGATTAGATTAGATTAGATTAAGCGTCTAATCGAAAAAAGGAGCTTAATTCGTGATCACTATAAAATACTTGAAAAAACTCCTTTATAGGTGGAGATATCACCATGAAATGGGTGGCCAATGATGGATTTTCGTATGGCAATCTTTGAGTGCGTTTATATCATAAACTAAGCGTCTAATCGAAAAAAGGAGCTTAATTCGTGATCACTATTAAATACTTGAAAAAACACCTCTATAGGTGGAGATATCACCATGAATTGGGTGGCGTTTATCTCGTAAACTAAGCGTCTAATCGAAAAAAGGAGCTTAATTCGTGATCACTATAAAATACTTGGAAAAACACCTGTGTAGGTGGAGATATCACCATGGCCAATGGTGGATTTTCGTATGGCAATTTTTAAATGCGTTTATCTCGTAAACTAAGCGTCTAATCGAAAAAAGGAGCTTAACATCGTTGATGTTATACAGCTTATACAGCTCATTCGACTTCGACACTCGGCATTATCGATGATGGGTGCAAATATTTTGCTAAGTGTTTTTTTTTCGTAGTCTCCCAGACTATGTCCTTATTCTCAGTGCTCAGGCTCAGTGTCTGATTGAGTTGGAACTTTGTTCTCTAAAACAAAGAGAGCTGTGTCATTAAATCGCCTTTTCTAGTGAGGCTTACTTAGAGGAAAATGGATCAGATTTATGCTATTTTCACTGAAGACTATGTCAAGTCAGTGTAATTAAATTATGAGTCACACTTTAACGTCAAGTATGTTGCCCAACTTAATTTGACATTTTATTGTTGTTTGACAAATTCGAGTAAGGGTCCCAGAAATTGGGGGAGGTTGGGTGGGGTTGAAATGACAGCTCATCGTGGTCAAAGTTGGTGAGAAGGGGAAAAACCCACATCAAACCCCCCTCAACTGCTCCGGAATCGCGCCTAGAGGGGTAAAATGTAAGACCGACCAGCAAATATTTTTCATTTCAAACATTTTCCCCAATCATACATACCCCCCCATCTTCACCCCTTAAGGGGGCTCTCATACATAAATCGATGTTTTTATAAATTTTGCTCCCACTGCTCTAACTACTCTAAATGTGCCTCTAGAGAAGTCAAATATATGACCAACGGCCAATATTTTTGCAACCCCTACTGTTCAATAAAATATATCTACCCTCTATCTCCAACCCTTAGGGCGGTCCCCATACGATTTTTTTAATTTTTAGTTTATCATAAGTTTTCTTTTTAAGAAATCTCCTTTTCAAGCTCCCACTGTGCCTGCCGCCTAGAGGGGTAAAATGAATGACCGACCTCCATACAACTTTTCCTTCCTAACATTTTCTCAAACACCCTCATCTTCACCCGCTTAGAGGCTTCCTTACAAAAATAAATTTTTTATAAATTTTTTTTCCCGTTCTAACTGTACCAAACGTGCCCCTAGAGGAGTCACATGTATGACCGACCCCCAATATTTTTGTCACGCCAACGGTTTCGCAGCACATATGTTCCCTCAGTCTTTAACCTGCTTTTGTCTTTCATGGCGAATGCACGTTGCCTGCTCATCGTCGCCGGCCTTAAAAAGATCTCGCGGCAGTCAATCGGTTCCCACAGCTTAATTGTTTTTAAGCCTTGCAGTTGCCCTCCTGATCTCGTTTTGGCAATCTACTCCGTCGTCAATGATTGACATGATTTCGTCACTTATACTGCCTTCGTGAACTAGCAGAATATGAAAGTGTTTCCTCCATAGTTGCAGCACACTCTGCGTGATCGTGACCAGATTTTCATCTATGTCCTTATAGGTGAAGATCCTTGTTCTAAAACCTTTGTTTTTTTCGTTTTGGTAGAATTTTTTTGGGCTTCACCTCTACCCCTGTACTTTTCGATATCATGGATCTCTCTTTTCGAACATAGACGGAGTTTCGCCTTAAGAGGCGTTTCGTCTTCCATTGTTTCGTCGCAGCCAATGGCTGTAGTTTTGCCTTGTATGCAGCATTAATTGCCTCAGCCAACACGTGACACTTGTCATCGTAACAGTGCTTGTCTGGGCTTCTCATTTTGAATGAAAATTATATCCCACGACTCCAACAAGATAATAGTCTTCTGCCGACCTATTTGCATATCTAAAGCATCTATAGATGTATGCTGCGTCAAACGCAGTAACTAGGCTCGTACACATTTAAATGATAAAATAACAAAACGAAATGAAGGACAAAAAAATACTATGTATTGGTATTATGTAGCACCTCTACTGACACAACGATTAAGATAACATAAAGCGATCTTGTGAAATATTTCCAGACAGCTATTCAATAAAATGAGATTCTGGCTTGCAATCCATTATCTGCCACTTGTTCGCAATGTCAAATGCAGGACAGAGAAATATCATTTGTTAAAAAAATGCGAGTAAAAAAATAAATGAAACACTAGACCGGATAGAAAAAAATCCAGATAGCTTAAATAATAGGGTAGAAAAAAAACAAGTGTAGGATAATATTAAAGCAGCAAATGAAGATGTTAAAGAAAATTGGTTTTTCTTTTTGTTGGGCATCTGACATTAGTAATGTGTTGATTTAAGGATATCTTTTGTAGCGTTGACTCCCAAATGTAAAAATAAAAACACAATTAATGTAAGAAAAAAATAGGTTAAAAGAAATGTCTATTAATGCAGGGGTATCTATCACCATGAAAACAGTAAAATTCACATTTCTGGAGAGACAAACAGGTATAAATATAAGATTTATTAATAACATCCAATTTGGTTGCTAAGTAGCAACATTTTGTACAGTCAAAGTTAAAAAAAACGATACGTTAACAATTCTGTGTAATCTAATAAATCAACACATATTGTTATCATTCTACTACTTAACTCAGAAAGAAGGTGGCAAATCCAGTTCACTTGATTTGCTGTTCTGCAATATTTATTTTAAGGTTAACAAACTACACCCAAAGTCAGCCTTCTTTTCAGGCCAAACTATATCGAGACGTGGGCGAAAATTTGTGTGCTTTTGTTTTCTTTTTCTTCTGGTGACATCGTGTTAATGACATTGGCCTTGTTATATTGGCTTAGCCAGCCGCTTTTTTTGTTTATTTATACAAAATAACATAATTAAGTCATTATCTTGTGAAGCCGAACATTTGCTGCCAAAGCAATGGAAAACAAAACGAATTAGAGGCAAACAGTGGCAATTAACTAACGAGCAACAAAATGGATATGAAAATAAATGTAAATTTGCAGGACATATGCTCTGCGATTGAATGTTGGTTACAAGTTGAGTATGAAGATTAAATGTAAGTGGGTTTGAAGTGGGCTTGTTTATAATGCAGCTTACTCTTTCCGTAGAAATAAAGTCGTACTACATTACACTTTTGATTACATAAAGTCAAGGGAATATAATCGCTCACTTACAATGTTGCTTACATTGCATTTACGTAACCCAACCGTCATCGACATAACTTACCCCATCACTTCTAACATAAATAAAAAAGTTATTGAATACATAGTTTAGTTTTCAATTCAAAGTAAAATCTTCTGCATTAAAGACAGAAACTTATTAGAATTCACCTGAATTTACAACGGAAATATGAGTAGACAAGACAAGGCAATTTATAATCAACTCATGTGTAATATTATTTACTTCCTTTTACAATGCCAGTTAGTATATTAGTTTCAAGACAACAACAATGGCATTTCGATAAATGGATCATCATTAACAAAATTCTTCGCCAGCGCACACATTAAGATAAGGTAAAGCAATTATTTAGCCGACACACACAAACACAATGACAAGAGCAAATTTCCTGTGATGGACATGTAAGGTTTGCACTAAAAATGTAAGCAATGTATACTAGGGTGTTTCTTATATGGAATTGTTGGGAATTTTGTTAAGTGAAAGCTTCACCTTTCGTTTGTTGTTTACAAAATTATGAATATATTGTGCGAAAATTCACATAGTTAGTTGGACGTTAGAGTGTGCCGCAAAGAGGTCAAAGTTCGATTTTGTGTTCAATTCAGTTTATCGTAGCTAAATTTATGTTGTTTTTGTACATAGACAAAATAGTAATATTCCGTTGAATGGGTAAAGTGACGACCTATAAAAGTATATATTTGGACTTACCATATCTCTTATAGATATATTTGATGCAAAAGTGGGAGTATTTTTGAAAAAAAAAATACTAAAAAAAATTTTGAATTTGTATGCGGTGTATATTTTTGCAGACCACCATATATTTCAAGAATTTAGCGTAAGGCAATATCTACAAAAAAAGTATGTGGGCATATTTTCAATATCTCTATCCATGCCCATGATATCAGGCGTTTAAACCTGTTCTTTTGACATTAAATATAGGAAAGGCTAATGCATCTAAACTTTGATCTTTGTTTCTATCCGAATACACATTTTGTCTTCTTTCTAATGACTCCAAGACCACTAATATCTAAAATTCCCCACAACATATTCATAATTTTGTAAACAACAAACGAAAGGTGGAGCCCGATGTCCAGCTACCCTACTAATAACTTTTTTTCAACGAAATTTCCAAAAATTCCACATAAGGAACACCCTAATGTATATGTACCAATGTACATACAGCAATATTATAATTTCAGAATTACTTTTGGGTACAATTAAAGTAGTTTTTGGTACAATAAGCGTAATATTTGGCATTTGGTTCTTAGTAGAATAAAAGTACTTTTTTTGGTACAATGAAAGTAGTATTTGGTACAAAAATTACTTTTGTTGTACTTTTCAGTAGAATAAAATTCCTTTCTTTGGTACAATTAAAGTACTTTTTGATACAATAAGTGTAATAATTGGTACAAAAATGGCTTCCTTTTGGTAAAATTAAAGTACTTTTTGGTACAATAAGTTGTACTTTTTGGTACAACAATAGTAATGTTTGTACAAAATATTAAGTACAATTAAAATATTGTAAAGCAAAATTTTTGTTTGCCCAAAAATACAACGTATTTTACCAAAACTACATTAATTGTAATCAAAAGTACATTTCAATGTACCAAAAAGTACTTTTGTTGTGTACAAAAGTAAACTCCATCGTAAAAAAGTACGCTTTAATATACCAAAAAGTAAAATTTATTGTATGAAAAAGTTCATAAATTGTTCTAACAAATACTCTAAATGTACCAAACAAGTAAGGAAGTTTCAGTCAGATAAATCGACTTACATATACCCTCAGTAAAACCATACAATTTGCTTAACAAAATTCTCAATTTGGGCACGATCGCGTTGTGGTTATTAACATTATTACTCGTTTTCTACTTTTATACTGCTATAGCTTTATTAAATGCAGAATTAAGGAACGGTGGCGTTGGGTGGATTAATAATATTGATCGATTTCTAAAGTGAATGGAATGGTTCATATGTATGTATAGAAGGTATCAGAAGGGACGTGTTCATGTAGTCCATTTTCAATGCCATAAGTAGTTTTAGGAAATTGTTACACTATGAAAAACAATTGGGGCGTCTTTCGAAAGTTATTGTGCGTACCAGCCGTACAAACAGACAGACAGATGGACGTACCGACGGACATGGCTCAAACGACTTTAAAAGTCATACATCGAATTTGGTTCAAAGAAACCTAGGTTATAAAGTGACTTCTTCTATGTGTTAGACTTTGGGACGTATCAAATGATATGTATCCTTTATCCTTCTACCCCTTCTACATCAAAGTAAATTTTTGCACCAAAAAGTACTTTTAGTACATTTAATTGTACCAGTTAATACTGTTATTGTACTAATAAGTACTTTTATTGTTCCCAAAAGAACAATTTACTGAACAAAAATTACTTTTGTTGTTATAAAGAGAACACTTATATTTATACCATAAAGTACGATTTATTTACATTTATTGTACCGAAAAGTACAATAGATTGCACCAAAAAGTGCATTTAGTTTACCAGAAAGTTAACTTATTGTACCAAAAAGAAGTACACTTATTGCACCAATAAGTATTATTATTTATTGTACTTAAAACACTACTGTACCAAATACGGTAATTGTACCAATAAGTACTTTTATTGTACCAAAAAGTACAATTTATTGTACAAAAATTTATTTTGTTGTACTAAAAATACAATTACTTGTACCATAATGTACAATTTATTTACATTTATTGTAGCACAGAGTAATTTTAATGTACCGAAATGTAAATTTTTTTTGTTCCAAAAAGTACATTAATTAAACAAAAATTAATTTTATGTACTAAAAGTACAATTCATTTCACCAAAAAGTATATGCATTGTAACACAAAATACTTCTTTTGTACCAAAAAGTAGTACACTTATTGTGCCCAAAAAAAGTACAGTTTAAGTACCAAAAAAAAAGTCCACTTATTGTACAATAGAGTACAAAAAGTACAATTTGTTTTACCAAATACTTGTATTGCACAATTAGTTCTTTTATTGTACAAAAAAATACAACTAGTTGTACAAAAATTACTATTGCTGTACTCAAAGTACTTGTAGCATTAAGAAAAATTTATTTACATTTTTTTTTAGCAAAAAGTACATTTATTGGACCAAAAAGTAAATTTATTGAACTAAAAGTACACATCATTGTACCAAACAGTATATTTATTGTACCAAAAAGCAGTACACTTATTGTACCACAAATTATTAAACTTTTTTTTAAAAAAATTTACAATTTGTTGTGCCAAATACTTTTATTGCCGAATTAGTACTATTACTGTATCAAAAAATTGCAATTAATTGTATAAAAATTACTTTAGTTGTACTAAAAAGTGCAAGTACTTGTATCATACAGAACAATTTATTTACTTTTATTGTTGTAAAAAGGAAAATTTATTGTGGCAAATATTAACATTTATTAAACTAAAAAAATACAGTTTATTGTACCCAAACGTACAGTTTATTGTACCAAAAAGTACTTCTGGTATGACAAAGAGTGCACTTTTCTGTACCAAAGGTTTACATTTAATATACCATTAAAAACTTAATTGTACCAAAAAGTACAGTTTGTCGTACCAAAAAGTACATTTATTATACTCTTATTATTCCCTTTCTCGACAGTTTAGAATATTAAAATTTGTATTCACGACTAATATGAAAATTTGTTGTGAACTCGTCGCTATCTCAGTGTTCAGTGTCATACACGATAATTTTGCGTAGAGTTCGATTTTTTTTTAAACTATTCAGTGTTATCGTTAACTACGCACTTTATAAGTTACACAATCTGCCATAATTAATATTCATTTATCACATAATAAAACCACTCAAGTCATTTTACAGCAATTTATTATATCCCTCCCCAATAGAGTATACATATTTGTAAGAAATTTTTATATTATACTTTTATATTATAGAATGATGTATTGCTATATATTCCTTGCTACTAACTAATGAGTCTTTATACGACTTAAAGCTGTTAAAACAAATTATCACCTCATCAGCCTAATGACATCCATTTGTTTTCGTTTATTCAACAAGCCTATACGATATATTTCATACATACACTTAAAAATCAATTGAGGGGTGGTGACACCAATAAATTGTTGAGCTAGGAAAAAAAGGGGTTGGAATTCAAAGGATTTTTAATATCATTCAAACTAGGGCGACGTGTAGAAGAGGGTTTTATTTATAGCCAGCATATTACTCACACCTTAATGGAAAGGTATTCAGGAATTGAAAAAAAAACATTTTTTACTCTGAAGTGGTGGGGGTGCTCATCTATTAAGGGTGTTTTTTTTAATAGATGAAATTGTTGGCATATTTGAAAGGAATTTTACACCCAAATATAAATATGTATATGCATAACTATTTTGCGTATATGAGGTAGGCTTAACGAAGACTATGCTAAATTATTGATTTTTTTTATTTATGTTATCAATCTAGACCTCGTTATAATCGTATTAGGTTTTTGTACATGTTTTGTAACACCTACAACAATTAATCATTCGTATATTTGGCGTACTGTGGCATGTTACAAGAAATATGTAATTTGGTGTCAAGATGTTGGTAAAGGTTTTACATTGTGGAGATGACGCTGTTGGTAGACGCTTCTTTAACAGTGTGATGGTGCTTTGATGTCATAGCAAATATTTTTGTATTTGTAAGCTTGATTACTTTAGTGATATAAGAAAATATTGAAATTTGTGGTTAATACACTAAAAAGCACCAAGAAAACTCTTCAAAATTAAATTTTGTCATAAGACGAATATAGTATTATTAATATTTCGTTAGAATTTAAAAATGAAATAGTTTAGTACATACCATAGTTTACCTTATGTACATATTTTGCGGTCGCTATTTTTAGTATGAAACATAACCCTCTACTAAAACCTCGTGGTGTTACAAAATTATTCCCCAAACTATGACAAAACGTTTCATTAAGCAATATAACAACATTTCATGTACTGCTATGTTATCTTGTCAGGTATACTCATAGTTTTGAACAGTTTTCGTAGTTTTTCTTAGTTAATTACCAAACATTTCAGCAGAATTGATAACACTGTGCTACACACAAAATATACAGGGGTTCTCATGTAGCATTTCTGTTAGACTGGAGTCCATAGAGTAAAGTGATACTTTTACTTTTTCTCGGTCACTTCGTTAAGTAATGTTTTTATAGCAAATTAAGTGAAATGGCGATATTCCTAAAATTACAAGTTCCAAAATTCATAAGTCTTCTCTTTGTAAACAGATTTCCAAAACCTCACATCTGTTGTCAAGCTATGGCTTTCACCTTTTATTAAAAAAAAGAATTTTGAAAATCGGTTAAAAAATAGTGAAACGGCGGCTGTTTAAGCAAAACAACCCCGAAAAAAAATTGGGAATTTCCATTTTCCCAACGCTCTCAGTTGATCATGAAGCAGTGCAATGTTTATTTTTTATTTTTGTATTATGCTATATTAAAGTAGCTTTCTAAAATAGGTAAGTTTGTAAGAAACGGTTGAAAAATGAATGAGTTATGCTACATTTTGTAATTACATGTTCGCGTCATTTCGTTGTTTTTCCTTTGAGTGTGTGTGTCACTTTGTACAAATACGCATGACGTATACATATCACAACAAGCAATTCGTACTGCATATTCCAAAGAATGTCGAAAAATATATTACAAAAATTAGCATAATTCATTCATTTTTCCACTGATTCTTATAAACTTACATATTTTAGAAAGCTACTTTATTATAGCATAATACAAAAATAAAAAATAAACATTGCGCTGCTTCATGATCAACTGAGAGCGTTGGGAAAATGAAAATTCGCAATTTTTTTTCGGGGTTGTTTTGCCTAAACAGCCGCCGTTTCACTATTTTTTAACCGATTTTCAAAATTCTTTTTTTTAATAAAAGGTGAAAGTCATAGCTCGACAACAGATGTAAGGTTTTAGAAATCTGTTTACAAAGAGAAGACTTATGAATTTTGAAACTTGTAATATTAGGAATATTGCCATTTCACTTAATTTGCTATAAAAACATTACTTAACGAAGTGACCGAAAAAAAGTAAAAGTATCACTTTACTCTATGGACTCCAGTCTAACAGAAATGCTACATGAGAACCCCTGTATATTTTATTTCTTCACATTTGTATCACTGTGTAATTAATAATTGTTCTTTTTACCCACCCTTTAGAATTATTCGTACAACATCTAATTAAGAGCTTTTACAAAATTTATGCAAGTTTACGGAAAATACTTAATGCAACAACAACAACTAACGCAACTTTTGCAGTCAGAAATGAAACAAAGAAAACTTAAAACTCACAGAAGAACTATCAGCAGTTACTAGCAAAATGTTGCAGCATTATGAGGCTAAAGTGGTTACCTTAATTCTAGCCAAAAGTTTGTTAATGTATTAAATTTCCAAAGGTGTCCTAACAAAGTTTGTCTTAACTCTCAAAACATATTGTGCGTATAAAATTATTTCAAACTGTTGTTGTTCTTAGATTTGGGGTAAGTTTTTTTACTTCTGGTTGAACAACAAGCGGTGGCTAAGATATTTCAGTGGTCAAGGATGAATATGTTTGCGCAAACATAACTTACAAAATTAGTTGCAATTTAAAGTTGATATTGATTGAAAATTGGTTAGGGTATTTGACTGAAATTTCATGAACATTATTGTAATATTACAAATTGTTATCATTAGACCGCAAGTTTTCATTGATATATATTTAAAGAGCTTAAAACATTCAAAATTATTAATTTGTTACAGGAGCAATTGTAGTTTATGCAAATTACCATGTAATTTAAGAACATTTTGTATATCATATGGAAATTACTATCTAATTTAAGAAAAAGTTTGTATTTCTTACATTCATTCATTAAGTGATCATTAGCTGCTATGACACCCCTGATATATTTAATAAAACATTGGAACAGTTTTTCCTCGCATCTCTTAGCACAAAACCAACCCAGTCAAGCGGTAACATTCATTTTAAAAATTCCCCTCTGCCAATAAGAAGATCCATAAAGACAACATTTAAAGTTCATACAAATTTGTACATACCACTCTTACTCACTTTCCCGTTTTCCTACGTAATTTTAAACGAAATTCAAGTAATGCTCGCTACCATAGCAGTTAGTTTAAATATAGCTCTTGTAGTAAGTAGAGAAATTATTTCTTATAACTATGTAAATATGCATAACTTGTTGCTACAGCTTAGGCGATGTTGTTGTATGAACTTTTTAATATAAATGCTATACGGCTATATTATGACCATTATTTGTTTAGTATAATATACTTATAACTTGCCTTAAAGGTCAAAAGTTGCGTTGCGATGATAGTCGCCAGGGAACCAATGCCAGTGGAGGATATTCATGCAAATGTATAGACCTGTAGGTTAGTAGTAGTGTCAGTAGGAAAGTTCATTTAAATGCCTAATTTCTAATATTAGCAAAATAAAGACAACATACATTTCTTAGGATATTCTGGAAAAGTCACTGTGATGGCTGGTTTTGTTAAACAACTTTGTATATATGAAAAAAAAAACTTAATTTCCCTTTGCATCCCATGAATGAGATATGGGAAGGCTTCTCGCGTTGTTGTGAATTAACACGCTTTCGATTTTTAGATTCACAACTAACGGCACCTACTTGTTTATCGACGAATGCGAACGTCACTGTTTGAGAAGCTCTTACTAGACACGACGATTGAATCGACGCTTAATACTGCGAAGTTGCTGTCAACAACGTTCGAGGGGAGCCGACAATGAAAGAAAGTTTTTATTTATTTATTTTTTATTTTTTTTTCTTCTAAGATGACTGGAGCCAGGTTTGAACCTGCGATCTCCCGCACTGTAGTCGCGTGTTCTAACCACTATGCCACGGCCGGTCCTGGTATATATGAAATAAAGTTAAATATAGATTGTTTAGGTATAAGGTGAGCAATTGTAGCTGGCTGCAGAAATTTTGTGAATTATTTGAAAACCGCGATTCTGTTCAAAAGGTTCTGCTAAAAAGGTTGTTTATACAATAGGGATTAGTATCAGTATCAATATCAATATCAATATCAATATCAATATCAATATCAATATCAATATCAATATCAATATCAATATCAATATCAATATCAATATCAATATCAATATCAATATCAATATCAATATCAATATCAATATCAATATCAATATCAATATCAATATCAATATCAATATCAATATCAATATCAATATCAATATCAATATCAATATCAATATCAATATCAATATCAATATCAATATCAATATCAATATCAATATCAATATCAATATCAATATCAATATCAATATCAATATCAATATCAATATCAATATCAATATCAATATCAATATCAATATCAATATCAATATCAATATCAATATCAATATCAATATCAATATCAATATCAATATCAATATCAATATCAATATCAATATCAATATCAATATCAATATCAATATCAATATCAATATCAATATCAATATCAATATCAATATCAATATCAATATCAATATCAATATCAATATCAATATCAATATCAATATCAATATCAATATCAATATCAATATCAATATCAATATCAATATCAATATCAATATCAATATCAATATCAATATCAATATCAATATCAATATCAATATCAATATCAATATCAATATCAATATCAATATCAATATCAATATCAATATCAATATCAATATCAATATCAATATCAATATCAATATCAATATCAATATCAATATCAATATCAATATCAATATCAATATCAATATCAATATCAATATCAATATCAATATCAATATCAATATCAATATCAATATCAATATCAATATCAATATCAATATCAATATCAATATCAATATCAATATCAATATCAATATCAATATCAATATCAATATCAATATCAATATCAATATCAATATCAATATCAATATCAATATCAATATCAATATCAATATCAATATCAATATCAATATCAATATCAATATCAATATCAGTCAGTTCACCTGGACTGAAATATCAGTTAGACTGACAAAACAGCACCTATTGTTTTTAGACCACTGCGAAGGTCAACAATAGCTTTTATTGGACTTTTGACCATATCGAGTAGACCGCCCATGAAGAAAATGTAGATGACTATGGCAGGAATCGAACTCTGGAGCTCCAGCTCTAACATCAACTTAAATTTGGGTTGCAGTGTCTCTAGTGTTGCTTCTAGTTCCCATCATAATTTTACCAGTTTTATTTTAGGGTGTGACCGTGTGGCATGATGATTAGAATACGCGACTATCATGCAGATGACCAGATATGGAGCATTGTCAACATTTATTCGATCGGCGTCCTCCACTTTACTGTCGTAAACTTCTTTTGAGTACCTCGATATGTAAAGTAATAGATTCTGAAAGAAGCTTACTTTTGTAAGTAATATATTCGGAAATAAGCTGACGTTTGGATAAATATAATTGTTGAAACTCTTTCATTGCGCTAAGGTCTAACATATCTCATATATGTTACTCAAATGGCAATTTTTTTAAATTTTTCATTTAAGTCTGCTTATTCATTTGTAGAAATATTGTTCAATGACCCTCGTTACATGCAATGTTGTTAATTACTTGCTTCACCAACCAACGACAGTATGTCATACTAACGAAGCGACACAGTTCCTTTTTTAGTGTTGAAGCAAACAAACCAACATCCGAACTACATACTTTTATATCAATTGTCCCCTTCGTTTGTGTGTTTGTCATGCGGTTTCTAATATTTTGTACACAACGCAAATAATTAACTTGTAGTGGCCACACGCGGTACACAGGAAACTAAATAAATATTTACTACAGTATTAATGCGGACAAAGCAGGCAATAAAAACAAACATGAACCACATTTCAAATAGAACAACCACACATGTGAAATTTTTGTTGCCTTAGTAATGACCAAAAACAGTCCACAATTTATGAAATGGGCAACGAATAGAGTTGCGGCTGCAAAATAAACAGGTTACTTACAAACTTAATTTAATGAATATCAGGCTAGACAAATAACCATATAGTGTGCTTTAAGTATTTTAAAAGAGGTCATGTAAGAGAATGTAGGCACAATTAAGTTAAAATCACCATAGAGCATATGGTAAGGCAGGTTTTTAGCTATTTAATATATGGTTAATATACTTCTTAAATGCCAAAATTTACTGTTATTTAACCAAAACGTACTTAAACGTACTTTTACCAAAACGTATCAAAAAGTACTGTTGTTGTACCAAAAACTTTTTTATTCTACCAAAAAGTACTTTTGTTGTACCAGAATGTTGTTTAATACTACCAACAATTACTATTATGTGTTAATAAATACTTTCATTGTTACCAAAACTACAAGAATTGTATCAAAAAGTACTTGGTTGTACCAAAAAGAATTTACCTTATACCTTAATATACTTTATTTGCAATAAAATTTACTTTCTTCAACTGGAGAGTACTTTTGTTTTACCAAAAAGTATGGTTGTTTTATCAAAAAGTACTTTTATTGTACCAAAAAGTACTTTAGTGGCAACAAAATTATTTTTATTGTATCAAGAAGTAATTATATTGCAATAAAGTTCTTTAAGAGTACTTTAATTGTGCCGAAAACACTTTAATTGTTTGAATAAAGTACTTATATTGTACCAACAAGTTTTTTTTATTGTGATCAAAAAGTACATTCAATTCATTAGTTTCTCCAAAAAGTAAATTTATTGTGCCACGAATAACTTTTATTGCACCACAAAGTACTGTTCTTTAACAAAAAGTACTTTCATTGTACCAAAAATATATATAAGTTGTACCATAAAGTACTTTTGCTGTACCAACAAGCTCTTGTATTGCAGAAAAAAGTAATTTTATACTTACAAAAATGATAGTTAAAGTCGAGTAAACCGACTAACATATACCTTCACCCTCAGTAAAAACATAAAATTAGTTTAAAAAATTCGGATTTTGGCACGATCGCTTTGGGCATATTGATATTATTACTCGATTTCTAAAGTGGACAGAAGGGTGGATTTGAATGGGAGGTACTAGAAGAGCCGTGGAATGACTTCCAATATTTTTCTAAAACATTATCCAGTTATTGCTTTAGAAAACACATAATTTGTGAAAGATCGCGGTGAGTGTATTGATATTATTACCCTAATTCTAAAGTGGGCGTAATGGTGCATTTTTATAAGAGGTACCAGAAGGGGCGTGGACTTGTGGCCCAAGTGCTCAGAGTTATCAGTCTCATATGATCGATATAGCGATTTTTTCAAAAGAGGTGTATCACTGCTCATTATCCTGCGAGACGTAATCCTTCCTGTACCAGCAACATATGTAGAAAATCTTGTCTTCATAACTCTTATGGCTAATGAGATATGTCCGATTGAAATCTCGGTTTGTGTGTTCGGTACCGTGCCCCATTGTCCAACTTTGTTTTCATGTACTTTATGACAGAGGCCCTACGAACCAAATCTTTTTTTAATGGTCGCAAATAAAAATTTCGTTTAAAGATTCATGCCTTTATTGCCGATTAATATATGTATCCCAAATTTTAAGACTAGCCAGAAAAAAAACACTTTTTCCGTATCTTCTTCTCCCACTGATCAAGAATATTGTCGAGTACTATCTTTGTATCAAACTGGTAGTACCATTTCTTGAGATAATTCGGTCACAAAACGTTTGGCTAAACAAAGTGATGATCTCACGCGCTTTATGGCATGTTACACCGTCGTCTTCGAACCACTTCTTCTCCGAATGTCTTGCAATGGCGTGAAAATTAAAAATTCTCTCCACCAGTTGAAATTATCTGGATGTAGGCCAAGATCTTTCCTTAACATTTGCAGAGACCGAGTTGCTGACAACGGCTTAGGTTCGATAAATTCGAGTCCCCTGTCACACTTACGTCTACAGCGGTGATGGCTTCTTCTATATGTACGTTACGTGCTTGATTTCGATAAATATTATTCAAAACAGTATATGTGCTCAATCCATAGTATTGCGTATTAGCTGCTCAGATGGATAATTATGTGCACCACGAACTTGACAATGTGCTACAAAGTAATTTCGTGGCAAAGAGCGCGCATTTTGAAAACAAATTTCCTAGACGATCAAAATTGTACTATGGCAGTTATAACTGTTTATTTTCACCCTTATCTTGTATTAATGGGTCAAAATTGCCCAAACCGTTTTTGAGTTCTTATAACTTTGGACGTTCTGAAAACTGATTCTGAATTATTATTTTGGCCTAAATTTGGTCTTAAAAGTCCAATTAAGTTAAATACTCCTTTTGGATGTGGCCTACGAACATAGTTACGGATACTGCATTTATGGGTCAAAATTGCCCAATACAAATATCAACGAAATTTTTAACTTTTATAGCGATTTAGGCATATCTAAGTAAAATATATTTGCTGTGAATTTCTTCAACAGTTATTATATCCATTCAGTTTTCAAGATAACTGGATTCTGGTAGACGAAATTGCAACAAAAGCATATTTTAGCATTCTTCTATTAGCACGTATGTATTTCGATCTCGTGGTGTGGATAGTAAGATTGTGAGATGATAAGAAGGTCAGGCCTACGAAGGCAACGATTTCAGAATGTACCCCGAGTTCTCCTTTCGATAAAAAGTCAGACAGAAATTTAGACAAGCGCGAAAAAAACTGGCTCTTATAAGTGACTTTTGGGATCGCTAGGAAGGAAATTTTATACATGGTTGTTGCACAACACATACACATAAAGCTGTAAACTAAAAGCCGAAACATTATTTTGGATTTAGTTAAAGATTTTACGAAAAGTTATATGCAACAATTTGCTTACATCCTAAGGATTTCGAAATTAACTACTCAAACAATACCCTACTATGGCTCTCCAGTCCGAAATAATAAAACTTACCTTCTGGTAATAAAATAGGACATGAAATTATACAAACTTTTCTCAATTCTTTTCGATAAAGAAAATAAGACTTTCGCATTATTCTCGTACACAAGCAAAATAGGTTTGTTATTTTAGTAATCACATTATATAATAGTATCGCCATGACACGAAGTCAGGAATTGATAAATTAATTGGCCGGAAATTGCACTTGCAGGCGCGGATCTAATCGATGGCAATCAACCCTATTCCACAACATGTTGGACATTATAAAGTATAACGCTTATTATTTATTTACTTCAATAAATCAATACTGGAATAATTTCTGACGTCTTAAATTTTTGAAGGAATTAGGCAGGCTTCTTGTTCAACCTGAAATATCTTGGCGATATCATATTTCTTCCAGCAATTCAGCTAAAGCAATTGTACGCAGTTGAAATCCTGCTGCAACATGTAAACTGCAAAAAACAAACCTTAAAAGCGACCGTTGCTTTGTTTACCCCAAATGTTCAAAAAGTACAAAATACTCAGAAAATGTGTAAAGTTTGTGTGCAATAATCATTGTAATAGCATAATTTCTTATAAAAACGGTCGAACGAGTTTAAAAAATTTAAATATTCAAATAAATATAAGGTTGTCAAAAAAGTCTTGCGGTATTTTTACTGAATTTTCAATTGTTCATAAAATTGGTTATAATAAAACGATTTAAGTCAAATATGCGCCGTTTTGTTCGATGACGAGTTCCCAACGAGATGCCAACTTCATAATGCCCCTCTTATAGAAGCTCGCTTCCCTATTGTCAAAAAACTCGGAGAGCCAATTTTCACAGGACTCTCTTGTGGCCAACTTCCGACTACCAAGCTCGTTCGCCATGGACAGAAATAGGTGGTAATCACTTGGTGCGAGATCCGGACTATACGGTGGATGCAAAAGAACCTCCCATCCGAGCTCCCGGAGCTTCTGGCGCGTCACCAAAGATGTGTGTGGACTGGCGTTGTCCTGATGGAAGACAATTCGGCCTCTGTTGATCAAAGATGGCCTCTTCTGCATGAGTGCTGCATTTAAGCGGTCCAGTTGTTGGCAGTACAGGTCCGAATTGAGCGTTTGGCCATAGGGGAGCAGCTCATAGTGGATGATTCCCTGCCAATCCCACCAAACACACAGAAAAACCTTCCTGGCCGTCAATCCAGGCTTGGCCACCGTCTGGGCAGCTTCACCGCTTTTCGACCACGACCGTTTGCGCTTCACGTTGTCGTAAGTGACCCACTTTTCATCGCCAGTCACCATCCGCTTCAAAAACGGGTCGATTTTGTTGCGATTCAGAAGCGATTCGCATGCATCCATACGGGCAAAAATGTTTTTTTGCGTCAAGTCGTGTGGCACCCATACATCGAGCTTCTTTTTGAATCCAAGCTTCTTCAAATGGTTTATAACGGTTTGATGACTCATGCCCAGCTCTTGGCCGATGCTACGGCTGCTACTATGCCGGTCTCTTTCGATCAATTCAGCGATTTTATCGCAATTTTCGACGACAGGCCTTCCGGACTGTGGCGCATCTTCGATCACCTCTGCACCAGAACGAAAACGTTGAAACCATCGTTGTGCGGTGGAAATAGAAACTGTATCGGGTCCATAAACTGCACAAATTTTTTTGGCTGCATGAGATGCATTTTTGCCTTTATCGTAGTAGTACTGTAAAATATGCCGTATTTTCTCTTTATTTTGCTCCATGTTTGCGACGCTATAACTCACGAACGACTAAAAACAAACAACAATCAATCAAACACGTGTTAGCGCGTGAAAAGAGCTTTTCAAAAAGCTCTAGCGTGAACCGATGCGACGAATACAACTAGAGCTACGCGCTTGCCAAGACAAGCTTGCGGAAATACCGCAAGACTTTTTTAAAAACCTTATATGTATTGGGCAAAATTGACCCATAAATACAGTATACGAAATTTTTTTTAAGTACAGGACAAGGGTTAGAAGGGGCATGGCACCGCCCACTTCCGCCCTGGCTGTAATCAATACTGCTCCAACAACATATATACCAAATCTCATCTTCATACCTCTGATAGTTCATGAGATATAGCCCTTTTGATTTTCAAGTTGTATCAGCGGTGCCACGCCCCTTTATCCAATCACAACCAAATATAGCCAAGGACTATAAACAGGTCATCAGTACCACTTCGTAATTTTCGTATCAATCGGTCTATTAGAAAAGCCGTCATAGTGATTTTTGAAAAGGGGGCGTGGCACCGACCACTTCCTCTCTGGCTGTATTTCTAACTGTACGAACAACATATATACAAAATATCATCTTGATACCTCTGATAGTTCATGAAACACAGAAGTTTAAAGTTTCAGTTTCACTGATTCGATCGCGCCCATGTTTTGTTGGACCACAGATTATCAATTTGATTGATGAAACAGTTCTCCAGATATTGCGTTTTCAAAAATTGGGTCCAATGTGCCGGGCCACGCCCACTTGATATATCGAAAATTCAAGTATCTTTTTTTCACCACCGACTACATAGCTACATTCTGTGAAAATTTCATAAAGACAATTATGCCTTTATAACTTTTAGTAAATATCATAAAAAAATGCCCCACCCTAATTCTTATACAACAGCAATTTATAAGTTCTTAAAGTACATTCGATTCAATTTTCTGTCCGGCTCAATGTACTCACTTCAATTAAGCTAATTGTTTAAACAATTTCCCCATTTAAGTAACATTTTATTTTGATTAAGTTCAATAGCCAAAATGATTTCCTTTTCTTCCTCTTTGTATTTATTTTATCTCAAGTACTACTGTTGCAAGTACTAGTGTTGGCAAGTAGCTTTCCTCAACCTCTTGCGTTGCGTTTTCAGAGCAATCCATTTTTTTTGTCTCCCTCTGAAGGATGTAATTGTAATTACGCATTTTTTTGTCTTTATTTGCTGTAGCCATTGTCGGGATACTTAAAAGAGAGAGAGAGAGAGAGAGAGAGAGAGAGAGAAGTGCGTATGTGTGAGGGCAGTTCAAAAGAATGTTTTAAAGTGGGGAATTGTAAATAATTTCGCTACGATGTGACAAAATGTCAATTAAATATTACGAAACGATAGGGAAGAGGAACACTGCAAAAGAAAAAATATAAGTTTATTAGGGAAGTGCTTAAAGTGACATCTTCATCATTTATTTACATATACAATTACAGTGTTATAACATTAAATGAGCTTGGGGCGTGTAGGATATGGAATGGATTACGTGTACATAAGTACGGGGGGGATTTTTAATTAAATTATTTATGTGTAAAAACTTTGAACTCACACTCAGTGAGATTAACACATACTGTGTTAATCTAAACAAATTATATTTAATTAACACTTCAACTGCAGCACATGTGGGGATATCATTAAGTATAATTATCACTATTGAGTGTCACTTGATTTTATTTATAACTAGTGGACCCGGCAATGCTTCGCAATTGCATACTTGACGGATACTTATAATGTGTTCAGCTTGCTTAGTTAAACGGCTTAGGTTAAGTTTCGATCTTGTACGCTCTGTAAATAATTCGTTACCCCAAGTTACTGCTTAGCCTGAATGAACAAACAACGTCTCACTAACCGAAATTAAAAAATCCATTTACAAATTTCTATCTATAGCACCAAGTACTATCTGTATACGAATATTACCTTATATAGCCCTAACACATTTTTCCCATGTTCCCTTCGACCCACCGATCAGAAATAAAATGTTCGGCTTCATATTAAGGCTGAGCGAAAATAAATATTTTGTCGGTAAATTCATTTCTGAATTGGCGATTACCATAGAGGCTCATTTACACTACTGACATCATTGTCGATTTCCCTTCAAAATGTATCATCATCGTGTATATGGCTGTTTTGTCAGAGTTTACCGACATAATTTTTTATGACGAATTTGATACAACAAACTGACTTCGTGTAAAAAGTCCTTAAACTTAAAAAAAAAATCGTAGTTAAGAAAAAACCAGTTTAGTCCTTGCTTTTTGCATCAACAACGGTACTTTTTGATACAACAAAAATAATTTTTGGCTCAATTTAAGAACTTTTTGGTACAATAAAAGTACTTCAATTGTGTAAAATTAAACTTATTAGTACAATTAAAGTACTTTTAGGTACAATAAAAGTAAACTGTGGTAAAATTAATTGTTATTTTTGTGTACAATAAACGTACTTTTTAATTCAATAAGTTGGACTTTTTGATACCATAAATGTACTTTTTTGTACAATAATAGTACTTTTTGGTGTAATCAATTGCACTTTTTGTACTTTGTACTTTTATGTACAATAAATTGTAATTTTTGATACAAATAAAGTACATCACTCATTGAGTATAACAATTTCGTCTGTAAATTTGAACTTGAAGTGCCGAGAGCTGTCTGTACCAAATTGTATCTCTCTGTGGCAAAATTACAGTTTCAACAAAGTTTTTTCACGCCCACTACGCCCATTGGGTCCAACATTTAAATTTCGTCTGCTTATTCATATTCGTGTTGTCGAGTACTATCTAGGTATCAGTTGTAATTCCTTAGCTCTTAAAAAAGTTTTACCACGCCCACTCCGCCCATTGGGCCAACATTTAAATTTCGTCTGCATATTCATATTCGTGTTGCCGAGTACTACCTGGGTATCAAATTTTATCTCTCTAGCCCTAAAAACTTTTTTCCACGCCCACTACGCCCATTGGGTCCAAAATTAGAATTTCGTCTGCATATTCATATTCGCGTTGTCAAGCACTGTATGAGTATAAAATTGTATCTCTCTAGCTCTAAAAAAAACGTAGCCCATTGGGTCATTAATTTAAATTTCGTCTTCATATTCATATTCGTTCCGAGTACTATCTGTATATCAAATTTTATCTCCCTAGCTCTAAAAATATGTTTTTTTAACGCCAACCACTCCCACTGGTTCAAAATTAAAATTTCGTATGCATATTCAAATTCGCGTTGCCGAGTACTACATGTATATCAAATTTTATCTCCCTATCTCTAAAATTATGTTTCGCCACGCCCACTCCGCCCACTGGTTCAGAATTAAAATTTCGTCCGCATATTCATATTCGTATTGCCGAGTACTATCTGTGTATCAAATGTTATCTCCCTAGCTCTAAAACATGTTTTGCCACGCCCACTCCGCCCACTGGTTCAAAATTAAAATTTCGTCCGCATATTCATATTCGTATTGCCGATTACTATCTGTGTATCAAATTTTATCTCCCTATCTCTAAAATTATGTTTCGCCACGCCCACTCCGCCCACTGGTTCAGAATTAAAATTTCGTCCGCATATTCATATTTGTATTGCCGAGTACTATCTGTGTATCAAATTTTATCTCCCTAGCTCTAAAAACATGTTTTGCCACGCCCACTCCGCCCACTGGTTCAAAATTAAAATTTCGTCCGCATATTCATATTCGTATTGCCGATTACTATCTGTGTATCAAATTTTATCTCTCTAGCTCTAAAAAAAAGTTTTGCCACGCCCACTCCGCCCATAGGGTAAAAAATTACAAAATATATAGCCTATAGTAATTTCCATATAGTACACTAACTACCTTCCAAATTTCATTGAAATCGGTTCAGCCGTTTAGACGTGATTGAGCAACAAACATACAAACAAACAAACAAACAAACAAACAAACAGACAGACATTCACATTTATAATATTAATAGGATAGGATCTATGCTGTGAAGTGTTTAATTACACAGTACAACATTTTTCAGCTCATTGATTTGGGACTCAATTCTGAGAACTGCACGTGACAGTGGCCCAAAAAAGAAGATGTTTTGCATAATTCGTTTTGTCAAGTTACATTGTCATAGTAATTAAATATGATTTTGCACGTGAAATTAGCCCAAAAAATAAGAAGTTCTGAATCATTCGTTACATGCCTTAATAATTTAATATTGATTTGAAGTTTGTAAGTATCGTATAAGGGAATATGTCACGTTCTAGGCTGATGTGGGTTCGAGAACTGTCACAGTCATATACACTTCTTTGATCGGCGGCCTCTTCGATGTTGAGTGAAACTGAGCACTCAACACTTCAACAAAAGTTTAATTTTTACACTTCAAACCAAAGCTTTGGCTGCAATCGCATCTTTCTAGATTTTCATTTTATACAAAACCTTATTCTGTAACAAAATGTACTATCGTAAACCAAATCCTTTGAAATAAACACATCCTTAGCATTGTTAACAATTGCAAAACCAATTCGCAAAAATCTTATACATCAAACAATGGATTTATGTTGAAAAGAAAACGCCACGCTCAGAACATCAGATAACAGATTTGTTATGCATCATCTTTCAGCTGACACAGTGACAGTGGCATTTCGATGGCTGAGGAATGCGTATATAGCAATATATTCATATGAATGAATAGCAAGAGGAAATGATGAAAACGCAAGAGGATTACTCTGAGACATAGTGCACACATAGTGCACAACAACGCGGAAACGAAGAGCAACTATATGTATGTGCGTGGGCAACTTTTTGTGCGAATAACAATAAAATTGGAAAATATCATAAGACATACACAGTAGAGCTATGAATTGTAGATCTCTTCCCCAACTACAACACACAATAATATTCACTGCCATCTTATAAGTTCATGTAGCCTATACCCAAATCCTCTTGTAAACTGCTGAGGCAACATTTAATTTCAAACTTTTGCTTGAGCAAATATTTGTGTTTTCTATATTGTTTCAGCTCTAGAGTTTACTTAATTTGTAACATAAACGTAGGATTACTTAAAATTAACTCAAGTAACACGCATAAAGTTATTTCGCATAGTGATGTACAAAAATATTTCAATTAAAAACTGTTTACATTGCTGCCGAAAACTTTTAGTAATAGTATGTATGTAGGATCATGAAATTTTAATACAAATAAGTTTAGTTAATTAAAAATGGTAATAGTGTTTCTTTAACCGCGACGTAGTTAAGGTATTGCTACCTAACAATATACCTAGTATAATATTAGTACTATTAAATACGCATTAAGGTCTTTGTCTTAAACTACGTAATTACTATTTACATAGATTTTAAAAGTTTTGTAAAGTCTTAATTGGTTTATTATCAAATCACATACCTTAAAGCCGTATACTTAGTTAAATTAAACACAAATACTAAGGATTATTTAAACAAACAACATAAATGTTGTTTACAAATTAAAACGATGATGATTCCAGTAAGTTACTTGTCATAATGTTATTTGTAATACAAATTTTGAATTTATCTACGGGGAAGTTAGAATATGAAGGTTAAAGAACTAAAAGCCATTACTCTAACATAGGAACCTGAATCGATGTTGGTGGCTGGGTTATATTACGTGGCGTATACGTGTCGTTTTATGTTCAAATGTTATTCATACGTATTGTGTGCACAATGAAATATGCAGCATATTGCATCGGAACCTGAATAGGTATTTGTGGCTGGGTTGTTGTATGTGGCGTATACGTGTCGTTATATAGTCAATTGTTATTCATACGTATTGTGTAAACATTGTGAAATAAAATATAAAGAACAGATAATTTAATTTAAAACAATTGGTTTTTTTTGGAGAAACATAAATTTTTTTAAAGTAAAACACAACAAATTCAATCGAAAGACTACAATTTTGGCTTGGTTAGCCAGAATGTTTTATTATTTATTATTTTCAAGCATACCTATACCTATAACGAAGTTTTCTGTATTGCAAAGCAGTTATAAGAACATTGTGTTTTGGGTCTACTTTCCATATAACGAATTTTTCCTTATAACGAAGCATTTTTGCGACCCTAACTTCAAGATTGAAGCGTTTTCAATCTCCATATAACGAATTTATTCAAATAATTTTTTGTTATTATTTACATACATCTCTTAACAGATTCAGATGAATACGAAGAAGAATCTGCCGATATTGTGAAACCGTTATCCACAACTTTCTTCATCAGTTGAAGTTTTCCGTACCTATTTGGAAATGAAAACCAACGTACAAAATACTGTGTTTACATCTCTAAATGTATTAGAAAATTATATTGAACAAGAAAAGTGGAAAAATGTATTTCAAACCAAAAAAACTGACTACTATAATTAAAAAATGTTAAAAGGAACACAATTGTTTTTCTTTTCTATATAGCGAATTTTCTTTATAGCGAAGTAAATATCCAGTCCCTTGGAATTCGTTATAGAGAGTTTTGTCTGTATATACCGCACGTAGAAAAATATTGTACGTGCTTCGATCTTCTGCGCTTTTTCTCCATTTGGTCACACCAAGTTCTGCAAGGTTCTCTCCTGTAGCCTTTCCAACGGAGTTTTGGTCGCCCTCTTCTGCGCCATCCAACGAGTTCATTGTCGAAGTCTTTTGGAGCTGGAGAATTTTCGTCTATGCGTTCAACATGACCTGGCAAACGCAACCGCTGCGCCTTAATGTATCTGACTACGTCAATGTCAGTGCTCGTACAGTTCATGATTCATACGATGTCGATATTCTCCGTTAACAAGGATGGGACCATATATTTTACGGAGAACTTTTCTCTCGAATATCGCCAGAACCGATTCATCCGATTGTGTCATAACCCAAGATTCTGAACCATACATCAAGATAGGTTTGTCACGAGAGGACCCTGTCATTAAATCGCTTGCTTAGTACGTAGTAGTTTTTATAACCAAGCAGGATTTTAAGGCTGACATTATTTGTTTTGTTGACCTCGAAATTATAGTTGTAAACATTCACGCAGTTTCCCAAAACGAGTAGATTCTTTGTTCGTTGAAACTTATAACTTCGTTTTATGCTTGTTCACCATTAGACCCATTTTCGCTGATTCCTTCTGTATACCTGAGAAGGCTGCAGTCACATCCGCAGTTTTTGACCGCTTACGCGTGTAGCATGTGGCTTTTGATGAATATCGTACCACTCGTGTTTACTGCAGCTTTCCCCATTACCATCTCCATCACTATGTTGAAGAGGTTACACGATAGCTCGTCGCCATGTTTTAGGTTTCGTCTGGTACAAAATGGCTCCGTAAGGTCCTTGCCAATCTTCACTGAAGACTTCGTGTCAGTCAGCGTCATTCCGCAAAGACGTATCAGCTTCGCTGGAATTCCAAACTCAGCATGGCTTCGGGTAATTTCTGCCATTTTGGGCTGTCGAAGGCAGCTTTATAGTCGACGAAAAGATGGTACATATCGATCTGTTCCTCTTCCGGGCTGTTAGGGAGCCACACTGATAAGGCCCGATCAGGTTGGATAACACTGGATTTAGTCTTTCACATAGCACACTCGACAGGACCTTATATGTGCCGTAGTTGGAGCACACACTTGGATCACCTTTTCTTTCAGCACCGGACATAATACGCTTACATTCCAATGGTCGGGCATGCACTCTATAAGCCAAACCGTGCGCAGGTGCTGGTGCATGCTCGTTATCAGCTCCTCGCCACCGGACTTGAAGAGCTCTGCGGGCAGACCGTCAGCACCGTCTGGTTTGTTGTTTTTCAGCCGCGATATTGCTCTTCTTACCTCGGCTTGACTTGGTGGTGGGGTATCTAAGGCGTCTTCGACAATTGGCGCGATAACTTGACGTGCGCTGCCTTCTGGAACCAGCAGTTGCTGGAACTGTTCTCTCCATATATGCAGCACTCTATGCATAACCAGATTTCTAACCTAGTCCTTACAGGATAGGAGCCCATTACCGTTGCCTTTTGCTTTTACTTTCTGGTAACATTTTCGGGTCTCACCTATGTATCGCTCTATATCCTCTATCTTCCGTTTGGTTTGGTTTTTTTTGGCTTACTCCCTCCTTGTGCCGTTCCCTAACAGCCCGGGTTACAATTGGCTGTAGCGTTGCCTTATAAGCAGCATGCTGTTCCTCAGATGCTATGCGACACTCTTCATCGTACAAGGATTCGTCTGAGCGCCGTTTTTCATATTCTAGCACGGTTGTTGCGGCCATTGCCATGAAATGCGCAATATGCTGCCACTGTGTATCGGGAACGTTAGAAGTAAAGGCGTTGTGTCGAAGTAATTGGGAGAGCTGGTTGGAGTAGGCAGTGTCAATCTCTGGGCTTTGCAGCTTTGCGATGTTCAGCTTCATTTGTGTTTGGTTACGTGCGTTTTTCGCTCTCCTCAATCTTGTGCGCATCATGGCTGCAACCAGGTTATGATCCGAGCCAATATTAGCACCACGGATCACACGCACGTCCTTGACAAATTTTCTTTGTCGCTGTCTCGCTCTATTCAAGTAGGTACCGAAGACACATAGGGGAAAGTTATATAGAAAACCTAGAATCTATCTCCTCAGCCCAAGTAGGAGACTTAGTAAGTTTCATGTGATGCCTTTAATGGCCAACTGGCACATGATTACAATTGGGGTTCCCACGATGTTCGCTATCCCTTTCCTGTGTCCGTTTTACTCCACACTTTCCCTTTCTCGTTTTAGAACGGACAATCGCAATGGATCAGCCGATATTCGAGTGTAGTATGATCTAGTTTTTACCAGATTACACATGTCCACAACCTACCCCAATCTACAAATCCAAAGAACTAATTATTTTAGTGTCATGCCTTGTTCAAAGAATCGATTCGGTAAACCCAGTACGAGGTCAGTTGCCTCATAAATTGTTAGTTTCACACTCAAGTGCTATTTATACTTGTAGCCAATTCACAGGTTCATTTCGTGAGATAATTTGGTAAACCAAACAACAAAATGTGGTTTCACGTCCTAAGACAATGTCAGCGCCGAGATCTGAATTATTCGCTCTCGTGGTTCTACGAATGCATATTTTGAAACGAATGTTTTTATTTTATAATGAATGACTCTTACGATGTTTTTGCCTTATTCTTTGTCTAGAATACGGTATATCAGGCGTATACGCATTTAACTCATACGCCACCCATTACCAAGGGGTTTATTTGAAAATTAAAAAATTATCTGAAAAAAGAACCAAATCAATCAACAACTTTCACAAATATAAAATTGTGCATTTAACAAACAGGCGATTTTATGTTTGTACGTATATAATTGCTTTGCTTTAGCAATTACCTTTGTTACAACAAAGTGTTTTATATTTCTCCATAAATGTTTACAAGCCTTATGTTCGTAAACAAAATTTAGGCTTAACATAAGAGTAACATTTTAAAAGCTATATTTGTATGTATTTTATTATTGGTAGCCTTTGTGTGGTCGTGTATCTACTCTTCTGGTTTTTAGTGAACATACTACCACCAAGTCAGAGTGTAATGAAACGTCTAGACGTACCCAATTCTGTATATGCGATAATTGTATGCGAGTACTATTAAACTATGATTTTTTTCCGTTTACATCAAAAATCATCACATAAATATAGACATGATACACATGAAAGCTCAAGAGTTTATAACGAATTAAAATTTTTATGTATGTGAAATTGTACTGCCGTGTCATGGTCGATGTAAAATTTCTACAAAACATTGATGCTGCCTTTGCGATACTTTCGTATAATTTTGCTAAATAACTCATAAATCCATTGTATTTCGAAATATTCACGTCTTTCACTCATCCTCCTGTTTCTCAGTAACACAGTTTATTGACCTAGTTGCTAATTCTATAGCGAGAACGTGCCTTTTAAACGAAAATACTGTAGTAACAATCATTGAGTAAATACAGACAAATGCAAACAACTGCTAAATGCCTGAATTTATCAGAAATATAAAATATGCTCAATAAGATGGAGATTTAAACAAACATTAAAATTACTTAGTATATTTATATATAATGTTTTTATTCTTACTGAAAAGCATAAGACAACAGTTTCATCCAGACGACACGTCTTTTGTGTACAAATCTCACAATCATTAGTTGTGAAATATACACACAGCCAAAATCAGTTTGGGTTTTGTAGAAAACATCATTTCAGCTAAAAACATAGATGTCTAGTCTCATGGCGGCAACAATATGAAGATATGTTAAAAGTTTTAAATATTAAGATGTTAGCTAAGAATCATTAATCATTTTTGAAAGAGGTAATGCTGTGACGAAAAACACATACATACCGAAGAATTTGATAATGTTGTTGAAGTTGAATTTGTTTAACACGAAATAGGTCCTTCGTAATAAAGACGGATTTTTTTGTATGTAAGTGTATGAATTACATTCCACTGTGTGCTGGTTTATCAGCATAGACAAGAGATATGACTAGCGGCACGTCGTTCAAAGGTGTTAATTTTATATTTCTCGTATTTAACTTCAATTTTTGTTTTTATTGAAATTTTTTTGCATTAAAAATACTTTTATTGTACCGTAAACTAAAATGAATTGTACCAAAAAGTACTTTTTTTGTTCCCAGTACTATTTCTGTCAAACTGTACGGACTTTCATTGTGGAATAAAAATAGTTTCAATACATCAAAAAATACTTTCATTGTACTACAAAAAAATATTTTGACCAAAAATATCAAATAGTACATAAATTGTATCAAAAATTAAATTTTGTTGCACAAAAATTTATTTTTTTTTGTTAAAATTTACATTTATTGTACCATAAAAATGTTTTTTTAATCAAATAGTATATTAATGTATATTCTCTGAACCAGTAAATAAGTTTTGTTAAGCAACAAAATTTTTATATTTTAAAAAATTAAAAAGTACTTTAATTTTATTAAAAAGCACTGCCAATGTGCCAAATGGTACTTCTGTGTAAGGAAAGGTACTTCCTATATGTACAAGCAACTTTATTGTTCAAAAATTGTTTCTAATGTACCAAAAAGTAGTTTTATTTTACCCAAAAAGTACTTTTGTTTGACATACATGTTACCAACAAGTTTATGTTGTTATACTAAAAAGTGATTTTATTGTACCTGAAAGTACTTTTATTCTACAAAAAGTATTTTTAATGTACCAAAAAGTAATTTTATTGAACCACGAAGACCTTTTATTATACCCCAAAGTACTTTTATTTCACCAAAATGTACTTTAATTTACCAAAAAGGACCTTTTCTGTAACAAGAAGTACTATTTTATTGTACTAAAAAGTACTTTAATTGCGCGAAAAAGTACTTAAATTTACCAATAAGTACTTTTGCTGTTCCAAGAAGTACTTTAATTTACCAAAATGTACTTTTGCTACACCAAAAAGTACTTTTACGGTGCCAAAAGGTACTTTCGATGCAAAATAAAGTACTTTTGCTCGTTATCAACTCTTCGCCACCGGACTTGAAGAGCTCTGCGGGCAGACCGTCGGCACCGGCTGCTTTGTTGTTTTTCAGCCGCGATATTGCTCTTCTTACCTCGGCTTGACTTGGTGGTGGGCAATCTAAGCCGTCGTCGACAATTGGCGTGATAACTTCACGTGCTCTGCCTTCTGGAACCAGCAGTTGCTGGAAGTGTTCTCTCCATATGTGCAGCACACTCTGCTCCGTGACCAGATTTCCATCACTGTCCTTACAGGTGGGGAGGCCATTACCGTATCCATTTGCTCTTACTTTCTGGTAAAATTTTCGGGCCTCACCTCTATCCCTGTATCGCTCTATATCCTCGCTCTCCCGTTCCTTAATCTGACGTTTTTTCGCATAAACAGCTGTCTCGCCCGTTTTACTTTCTCCTTATGCCGTTCCCTAACAGCACGGGTTACAATTGGTTATTGGCGTTGCCATATAAGCAGCATCCTGTTCCTCAGACGCTATGCGACATTCTTCATCGTACCAGGATTCGTCTGAGCGCCGCTTTTCATATCCTAGCACGGTTGTTGCGGCGGTTGCCATGGAATGCGCAATATGCTGCCACTGTGTATCGGGAACGTCAGAAGTAGAGGCGTTGTGTCGTAAAAGTTGGGAGAGTTGGTCGGAGTAGGCAGTAGCTATCTCTGGAGTTTGCAGCTTCGCGATGTCCAGCTTTCTTTGTGTTTGGTTACGTGCGTTTTTCGCTCTGCTCAATCTTGTGCGAACCCTGGCTGCAACTAGGTAATGATCCGAGCCAATATTAGCACCACGGATCACACGCACGTCCATGACACTAGATGCATGCCTGCCATCAATTACCACATGATCAATTTGATTTTTGTTGTTTTGATCGGGGGATAGCCAAGTTGCCTTGTGAGTATCTTTGTGCTGGAATCTGGTTCCACTAACTACCATGTTCCTTCCCGCTGCGAAGCTAACCAGCCTAAACCCGTTGTCTGACATGTCGGTATTCAGGCTGAATTTACCGATCGATGGACCAAGAACATCTTCCCTTCCTAATTTTGCATTAAAGTCTCCCAGAACAATTTTAATGTCGTGGCCAGGGCGGCGGTCGTATGTTTCCTCTAGGCGCTCGTAAAATGCATCTTTAATCTCATCGTCTTTATCTTCCGTCGGGGCGTGTACACAAATCAGCGTGATGTAAAAATATTTCGCCCGGATGCGAATGGTGGCTATTCGGTCACTTACAGGGTTAAACCGCGAGACCAGGTGTCGAAGTCTCTTGCCGACTATGAAACCACATCCAAATTCGTGTCTTTCTGCATGGCAGCTGTAAAAGATGTCACAGTTCTTTCGTCGTGTGCATCCCTGTCCCGTCCATCTCATTTCCTGTATGGCGGTGATGTCAGCCTTGTATTTGTCGAGGACATCCGCCAGTTGGATAGAGGCACCATCTCTGTAAAGAGTTCGGACATTCCAGGTGCCTATCCTTAAATCATGGTCCTTATATCGTTTGCGGGGGTCGTCAACATTTGGAGGGGTTCTTGTTATATTTATTCTCCGTGTTTTCATAATAATTGGTTTTGTTTAAGGAGAGTGGCTTATTAGGCCACCGCTCCCGAACCTAGTTTCTTGGGGCTGCCAAAGCCACTAGGAGAGCCTGTGTTGAGCTTCAGTAACTTCTGTTACCTACTTCCTAAGACGCATCGGTGGTAGCATGCCGATTAGGTTACTCAACGTTTCGCCTTCTAACTCTAGCTAACTTCTAAGCGGTTGCTTTAAAGTCATTGCCCAGGGAATACTTGGTCTAAGACCGGAAGTAGCTAGCTGCTTGGACAGTGCCGCAAAGGAATCGATTCTGGTCACTCCCAAGTGAGTGACAATCAATAACTTTTAGCCTCTGGGCAAAGTCCCATTCCCCTTTTTCACTACCAGTACCAATAAGTACTTTTATTTCACAAAAGTTGTAACAAATATAACTTTTATAGTAACAAAAAGTACTTTTGTGGTAAAAAAAAGTACTTTTACTGTAACAAAAAGTACTTTTACTTCACCAGAAAATACTTTAATTTACCAAAAAGTACTTCTGCTGTACTTTTATTGAACAAAAAGTATTTTTATTGCCAAAAAGTACTTTTGCTGTTACAAGAAGTACTTTACTGTACCCAAATGTACTTTTAGTGTATCAACGAGTACTTTTACTGTATCGGAAGTACTTTTATTGCACCCAAAAGAAAGTACTTTTTTTGCACAAAAAGTTCTTTAATTGCACCAAAATTTGTATTATTGTACAATAAACTACTTTTGCTTACCAAGTTGTACGTTCAATACACCAAAGAGGAACTTTGTTGTACCAAAGTTAACTTAAGTTGTTCCAAAAAAACACTTTTGTTCAGCAAACCTGTGCTTTTATTGCACAGAAAATTACAATTATTATTTTGCAATATCCTTAAAGGTTTTTTATAGTAATAAAAGATACTTTTGTTGTACTAAAAGTAATTTTAATGTGCCTATAGGACTTATATATTAATAAAACTTAGTTTTGTGATACAAAATGCTACTGTGTTGCACAATGGAATATTTTATATAAAAATATTTTTGGTTTTTTACATAAGTTCTACATTTGTTACCTGTTTTCATCTGAAAAAGAGAAGACTGCACCAAACAGGTAACCCGTTTTTCAAAGTATCACAATTTTTTTAAACTTTCGGAAATTTATTCTCACAAATTAATTTAAGCCGAAAAAAATCTTTCCCATCGCACACTGGGGTATGGGACCCCCAAAACGGAGATTAATTAAAAAATGAAAATTGAGATTTCCAATTAAAATTTTGTACTGAATAATTGTGCACAGACTACTGATTCAATATATACTAGAATCAATTACATATGTTGTTTATTTAAAGTTCTATGCTCTCTCAAACTTCGGAAATTTTTTCGACTTTTCTACGTGTTAGCGAAAAGTGAAATATCGATATTTTGGAGTGAAAGTTTTTGCCCTTTAGTCATTTAAAAATCGAATTATTGTTATGAAGCTTTCAACGTCAGCTATTGAAGAACAGGAATAACAATTAGTTGTATACAATAAATATGTATAATAATTTTTAATTATTTTTGAAAAAATAGTCTAAATTTAAGGTATTTTTGAAATATATATAGATTTTTAAAATGGTTCCGGGCAAAACCGTGTTGAAAAATTAACATAATTGTAAAATATAACATCTATACTTACAGAATCAAGAAAAACATTTTGCGCGTTTTTGCGCCAAAGGGTTTTATTAAATAAATTGTAATGTTAGACACTCCTGCGAAAACGGTGGAAAATTTGTTTGGTTTGATTTAGCCTCATTTTCTTTGTTTTTGCTGTATTGCAATTTGTTGCCGAGCATTAATTTTTAATTATACCCTACATAAGGCAATATATGCTTATTTGCCTTCATAATAATCAAATTGAAAATATGGTTAAATGACATTATTTCACAACAACTCAAGATTTTATAGCCGTCACAGAAAATTTTTTCAAAACGTTAAAATATCAACATATTTGGAAAATCTAATTCAAAGATGACTAAGAGCAAGCACTAAAAATAGTTGTTCATGCAAAATTCAGAGAAATACCTTCTAACTAGTACAAGTTTCTTGTATAAAATGTGATTCATTTAGAGGTTTGTTTTTTAAATGGTTTTATTTACAAAACACGAGTGACTGATTGCAAACTGATATTTGAATGGTGTTTAATATTGTTTGACATTTTGTCATGAAGTAACTGAAATGGAAGCAGAGACTCCAAAAATTATTTTATTGTAAAATATGTTTTTCGAGCCCTTCACTTAACAAGTGGTGTGCATAATAGACTATCTGAGAGCGCTATTGTCAATATCATTCTCAAATTTTGGCCTCAGTGTACGTTACTGTATAATACGCAACCAAAAATAACACTTCCATCAGACATAGAGGAGAAGGTTGCGCCTGTAGCGGGGACCGTTACTAAAGATACCAACCAGTCGATTAGACACCGTGAGCATTCTGTGCACGTTTTGCATTAGATATGCAACAACTTGGAATGACGCTGTAATGATAAATATCCTATTGGCGGTTATTTCCTTTCCCAACGCCTCCGCCCCACTCCGCCGAGATCGCTCTATGCAGATAATTATTCAAATGTATACAGCTTTTTGGACCACCCTGTATATAAATGCATAAGTGTGTAATCATATGTATATAAGCATTTATATATATTTTTAACAGTTAAAACATAAGTCAATATCAATTTTCAAAGTGATCGGATACAAACCGCAGCTTTTATAAAGGTTTGATTTTACTACAGTATATATTCATATAAGTATATATATGGGGACTATATGTATATATGGACCGATTTCTTAAAAACTTCAAACCAATCGAGCTTATAGCAAAAGGAACATCTGTGCCAAATTCGGCAAAGATCGGACGCTTCCTTGAATTAATCTCCGTTTTGGGTGTTCAATACCCCACTGTGCATCGCTATAAATAAATTTCGCGAACTGCAGAAATGCAGAGCATTTTTTACATATACGAATAGCTGCTAAAGCAACTGAAGAATTTCAAACAACAGCTAAATTGATTACAACAAAAAAAGAGCAATCAATAAAAACACACACAGGCACACACATCCACTGCATATCAGTTGACTGCATCGACTTACATAGCGAGAGTACAAAACAAACTTTATCTATGCATGTGAAATGCACAACTTGTTTCCATTTCCGAGTAAAAATATCACGCTGTGCGGGTTGTTACACAACACATTCATATGAAGCCAATTTTTAAATTAAAACTCTTTATGTTAGTTTGGGTTCGGAGTAGGGTAGGGCGCGCTAGGAATGATGATTGAATGTTACGATGTTTATTGAAATTCGTTGGGTATTTTTGTTCGTGTTTTGTTTTTTTATGGCTGTTTGGTGTTGTGGCCACAAACACTTTTTGTATTTGAAGTTACAAAAGAAATAAAGTGGTCAATTAATTTGCAAAATTTTGGCATTTTGCTGAGTTTGATAAAAATCATAAATTTCGAGTGTTGTTGTTAAAGAGAAATACTATGAATGTTAAGCTGTCTATGAGGGTGCTGATCTATAAGGCCATAGGCAATTAAGCCATATGGCCTTATATCCTATTCATTTGGGCAGTAACACCATATGGATTCATCATGATAGATGAAGTGAAATAAAGCCATTATGACGCCATTGGTAATATTTTGTATAAAAAAGTGCTCCCGCAGCATACGACGTAGTCAGTCTCACTACACTCTCTCTCTCTCTCTCTCTCTCTCTCTCTCTCTCTCTCAACCTCTCTTTATCTTTTCATAAGACGATAAACAAAGTGCTGGGGGCGCACAGTGGCACCGCCCCATACATTTCTTGGAAAAAAATAGAAGGAGTGGTCGTACAGCAATGAAATTTTGCAGAAACACTTCTCTGGGCTAAATTAAGAAATTTTGAAAAAATCTTGGAAAACCACTTACTTGCACACCCACCTCCCATATAACTGCACTTGCCAAAATTTTTATTTTTGGACCTAGGGACTCGAAATTCGGGACACTTCCTAATTGAGTTCTCCTTATGAAAAAAAAATTAAACATATTGGGGATGCCACGCCTACTTTAGATTTTACGTCCATCGAAAGTTGAAGATTTTAGGTGTTTTTCTTCCCTGTCTAGAATCATATGAAAACTTCATATAAGTTAAAAAATTTGAATTTTTATTCAAAAGTTAAACATGTGTTGTCCCATACAAAAGAAGAGAATATCCCCAACAACCCTCCTCGAAAGATATTAGCCTTCAAATACACCGAAAATATCGCACAAATGCATGCTTTAAAATCGATGTTACTAAAAGGGACGGTATTTGGCGGTTATTTTTTTTTTCTTAATTGAAAGTACAGCCTCGGACATTTCATTTTTTTATAGTTAGAGGACTATGCAAGGCAAAGCACATAAAGTTTTTTCCCATCAAAAAGTGAAAAGTTGTTTTTTTTAGTATAATTTTTGATAAATTATAATAATTAGTTTACTTGTCCAATTTCAATAATTTTTTTTTTATAAAAGAGTAAGTGCTATATTTTCACCAAAAAATAAAACAAAAGCCATAGCTATAAACTTACACACACAAAAAGTTCTTTATTTGGACAATAATTTTAATCCAATTTCATTGAATAAATTTCCGTTGAACTCTGTTAGTATTTTTAACTACAAAATTTCACTTTTCGTAAAAAACTTTGTTGAATTTTTTTATCCAAATACTCCTTCACAAAAACGCATCATTAAAATTGTGATATTGGAAAGTTGAAAACCCCTATTTTTTCCGACGAAATGCCACTGTGGGGCGTTGGGGGATGCGGCGCCCGATAATATTCTAAATAAGACTCTGATTGGATACTTTTAGCACGATTCGTGGTTACCGCACTACATTTGATATAATAATATTGCAACTGCACATATTCTGTACTTCACTATGTTCCAGTCACAAGGTTGTGCATATTCATCTAACTAAAAATGCACCTGCATTTATAAAAATATTCAACTATAAAACTAACTGCCACTACAACGGCATACAATTGCTCTCAGCCAGTCGTGAAACAAGAGGTGAAACTTTGTGTATACAATTCGCCAGTATTTATCTACACTCAATATAACAAAATGTGGGCCATGTGTAAGCGTACAATATTAACATTGTGGCATTTGTTTGAGTCTCGCGTCCTAATAAAATGCACTTACAATAGTCCGCGTGCGCATATTCTACATATACAGATTTATGTTCTATATCATGTGGCGGTGAATAAATTGAATGAAATAACTAAAACAAACAGAGAAAACACAGAGCCAGAACAGTATCCTAAACATGTGCTTTATGCACGAATGAGAATTGAGAAAGCTGCTACCTATAGAACTACTAACTGGTGCAAATTCAACTTCAGCCACATAACACTGAGTTTATTAGGCTATGAGTTAACTGACAGGCGCCATATGGTGCCACAGCAACTAAAATTGTATCAAGTACTGCTTTGTTGTATCAATTGTAGTCTTAAGCGTGTGTTGGATGTAATGTTTACAAAACTTTGTTGTTTATTCGCTGACATAGGACACATGTTGCAAAGGATGTTTCATTTAAAAATTTCCCTTTAGAATGGAACAATAAAAGAATTTGAAGATACAAAAACGATAATTTTTGGCACAATAAAGGCACCTCTTGGGTGGGTAAAACAAAAGTACTCTTATGAACATTTAGAGTCATTATCGATACTATGATATAAACTAAACATCGACATAATCATTGCATTTTGTACTAAATATCAGATTTCAATAACACTTGAATTGTGATATGTTTGTACTTCTTTAAATTTACATATCCATCGTCACTTACAACTATTACACCTAAAATCTTGTACTTTAAGAGTTATTGTTTAAGCATGAACCCCATTACATTAAGAGAACACACACCTATGTATATAGATAAGCTGCCGAAGGATATAGCAAAGGCAATCAAAAGAGAATTTCCATTTATGTGTCTGACACATACCAACATATGTACATCAATGAAAATGTATATTTCAATTCTTATGTCACCTTTGTTACAAATCCTCACAACTAAGAGCATAACATACCTGTGTGCATTAGGGGTATAACCAAATTTTGGCCCTAGCATCACGCGATGGCGAAGGTTGTGTTATTTACGAAAAAATAATTTTGGGGTCATTTCGGATAAAAAACCTCACCCACGAAAACGATTTTCTAAAATCTCCCAAAAAAAACCTTTATTTTAAATAAAAAATTTTAAATACTTCATTAATAAAGTAAAATATTAAACTGAAAAATTTTGTTTGATGTAATGGAATGACAATATCTGGAATGTTTCTCCACATTATCTTTAAATTTGGTCAAAGCCTTTGTCCAAATTTTTGCATTTTTTAAAACGCTTTAAGGGCTTTTTTTTAAAATCCATTGTTTTTAAGTTTCAAACACAAACTCAGAATATAATTTTCGTTGAATAATAAAAATAATTAAAGTACATGACGTAATTATCAATAACATACATTCAGCTTCCAAAATATTTACACAAATGTTAAATGCAACTTGATATATTGATAAAAAAAAGTTTTTTGCGCTTTTTAGCTAAATAAATAAAAAAAAATCATTTAAAAACTTTACCGTGTTTGGTGGGTGAACTTTTTTAACAACTGCGAAAAAGTAATACCATTTTTTTATATAGTTTTCAATGGCCTATTCGACTATGCTAGGGCCATTTGGATATTTGCAAAAAATTGCAAAAAGTTATAACCCTAGTGTGCATACTAGGGTGGTCGGAAGTAATATGGGAAAATGAATTCCAGAATTTTGTCAATGTCAACACCCAAAAATGATAAGCTAGGTTAATTCGGCAACCACGTTCAACACAGCTCCCATGAGTGCTAGTATGAGTCCTGTTGTGATACCATTATCAAATATTCGCACCAAATATTCCTATTCTGTTCGGTCAATGTTGCTATCAAGCCATTTCGTGGCATGTATGTTCCGCAAATCGCCTACTGATAGACAGGTACTGTCTAGAAGTGTCCGATGACCAAGTTTTTCATATCTCAGGTCACAGACAGCAGGTCAGGGACATAGAAGGTGTTCCGTGGTCTCCTCTTCTCCGTCATGATTGCAGTTTCTACAAATATCGTTGTAAGGTAGTTTCAACCTCTTAGCGTGTATACCAAACGGCCAGTAACAGGTTATTACAGCTATGATGTTCCTTAGGTGGACTCTAGAAAGGTTTAGAACAAATCGTGTCCTCTGTATATCCATTGTAGGCCAAATTTGTGTTGTCGAGCGGTGCAAGTGAGTTCTGTCACCCATCTCTCCTTAGCAATGAGGTTCAGTTTCCCCGCAATTAACTGTGTCGCCCTTGTGAGAGGGATCCCAATGAGACCTTAAACTTAACCCGATTTCACGGTTGTGGCTGCCCTTGACAATGTATTAGCTCTTTGGTTACAATATACGTCCACATGTCCTGGAACCCATGTAAGGGTAACCGTCGAATGTCTCGCTATCTCCTCAAGAGACGGACGGCATTCTCGAACATTTCTCGAAGTGGTTACATGTTCTCTAGGGATCAGATAGTCGCTTTACTATCAGTAAGAATATAAATATTGCCGCCCAATATCCCACGATACTGAATTTTCTCTACGGCTTCTCTTATGGCTGCTATTTCTGTCTGAACTATGCTACAGTGATCCGGTAGTCTGATTGATAGTTGCACATTCAACTCCTCCGAAAAGATTCCATAGCTTGCTCTTTCCTTTAGTTTCGTCCTTGAAAATTAGGATAAAATCCTCTTAAAAGATTGCGGTGTTCGCTGATATTATCCTCGTCTCAATGTCCGGGGGTAACTAGTTTAAGTTCGTAAACAGTGCCTCAGTTGGAGTAGTTCTAAGTGGCCCTGTTATCATGATTGCCACCAGTCTCATAATGCGTTCCAATGTTAGTCTTTTGGGACGCTCCGTAGAATAACATGGGTTTTGTAACTGAGTCATATAACCAGTTCACTTTTTTGGGGTTGATTCCCCAATAGAGGCCTATTGCCCTTTTGCAGCAGTATAGGACTGTTGCCGCTTTGCTAATCCTAGTCTGCTAATCAAATTTCAATTCAGTTTACTGTCCAATATATGCCCAAGGTATTTGGCACTATCAGATAGTGTAAGTGCGACTCCTATTAATCTGGGTTTGGCAAATTGAGGGATTTTGTATCTCCGTGTGAATAGCACTAGTTCCGTTTTACTCGGGTTTACACCCAGTCCACAGTTATGACATCATTTTAAAAGAAGTTTCAGCGCAGATTCCAGAAGCTCAGAGAGTAGTTTAGGATCCTTGCCGGTAAGGATCCTTTGTGCCACGCCATTCGCATATTCGACGGTTGTACAGCACGTTTGTTCCATCGTCATCAGGAGAATGTTGATGTTGAGATTCCATAGTAGTGGAGAGAGTCGTCCTTCTTGTGGAGTGCCACGAACCGCCACCATGAAAGTCTTTGACACGCCCAGACTGGACCTAATGCGCCTAAGTTTTAGTAGTTTACCAACGAAGGAGATGACCACTGGCTTAATCTCCAGTTGTTCCATTGAGTCAATTACATATTCAGGTTTGACATTATTAAAAGCTCCCTCAATATCCGGAAGGAAGCTAGAGCGTATTCCTTGTATTTCAGCGATCTTTCAATTAGGCTGGTTGTCGAATGTTAAGCAGTTCCTTGTGGATTTGCCCTTCAAGTAGGTATGCTGATCCTTGGATCGGACTTCCGGTTTAAGAGATGATCTGATATATGTATCATAGTCTTAAGTTAGGAGGAAGATATGCTTATTGTTTCAAAATCCTTGACTGTACTGTGGAATGCCTTCCCCCTTTTAGGGATAAATGCAAATTTGTAGGTTGTCCATCTCGTTGGAATGTGCGACGGCTTCAGACAGGCTTTGAACATCGTCAGATGCCAGGGCGTCAATACTTCGATGTTCTTTTGTAGATTCGCGGGAATAATGATATGTCTTTGCAGACTTTAGGAGAGTCAAAGTTTAAGCATGATTGGTGTACGTTAACCGGTGCCGCTTTGGGCTTTAAGTTTTTAAGCTCCTGCAGCCACGCTTGGTTGGCATAACTCAAGAACGTCAAGTCTGTTTCTGATAAACCAAAAATATAAAATATAAGAATATATACTTTTTCCATTTCAGGATATAGCGGAGGTGGGAGTGACCTTTGAGAAATCTTCATTTATTCCAACAGAGTTGTCAGTAATATAACAACGACGAATCGAGCAAAATTTGGTTCAATACCAACAACAATATTAAAAAATTTAAGATTTTTCCATTTCAGGATAGGTAAAATGGACGCGCCCATCCTTTGAGAAAATTTTACATATTTTGACAAAGTTGTCAGTAAAATATTAGAGACAAATCAGGTTAAATTTGGTTCTATAATAACAAATACCAATAACAGCCAATACCAATAACAATAACAATTTTGAAAAATTATTTCTTTATTTCATTTCGGCATATATGGGAGGTGGGAGTGTCCTTTGAGATAATTTAATAAAATTCAACAGAGTTGTAAGTAAAATATATCAGAGACAAATCGAGCCAAATTTGGTTCAATACCAACTACAATTTTGAAAATTTAAGTTTTTTTCATTTCAGGATATATGGGAGGTGGGCGTGTCCTTTAAGATAATATAATATATTTCATCAGAGTTGTCGGTAATATATCAGAGACAAATCGGACCAAATTTGGTTCAATACCTACTACAATATTGAAAAAATTTAAGTTTTTACCATTTTAGGATAGGTAAAATGGACGCGCCCACCCTTTGAGAAAATTTTACATATTTCGACAAAGTTGTCAGTAATATATTAGAGACAAATCAAGTTTAATTTGGTTCTATAATAACAAATGTATTGTCCTTCGAGATAATTTCATAAATTTCAAGAGAGTTGTCAGTAATATATCAGAGACAGATCGGACCAAATTTGGTTCAATACTAACAACAATATTGAACAAATTTAAGTTTTTTCCATTTCAGGATATATGTGAGGTTTTTTTTCTTTCCTATTTATATTTGCTTATTTGATAAAAATTTTGCTTATTTGATAAAAATTAAAAATATTAACTGCATATTTCACTTTTAAACATACTTTGTGCAAAACTTTCTAAGCACGATAACAATATGTTGGGCCTGCTCACTTTCCTCTGTACAAATATAACCTTGTTTAGCCCTAAAAACAGTTTTCGCACGTCGGCTTTCCCCGCCGAGTGGCAATAACATGTTCGCCATCATACGCACAGCTGTAGGTGTAGCTATAAAACACTTTTGCCACGCCTCTTCCGATCACTTATCGTACATAATATTATGTCTGTATTGCTGGGTATATATGTATATAAAATATTATTCCCTTCGTCCAGTATTCTAAAATAAAATATTTGTCTTCCTATGAATAGTTGTAGTATCGGTGTATAAAATTATATATCTCTTTGGTTATCAAAACACTTTTGGCACAAAAAACCCACCCACTGATCCGAAAAAAAACAATATTATCTGCATATCAAATGTTATCCTTTGTAACCATAAAAAAATATTTGGTCACGCCCACATGCTAAAATTACTTCACCAATTGGGTTTTGCCACGCCCACTCCCCCTATTGGGTCATAAATTTAAATTCAGTCATATATGTGTTGTCGAGTACTATATGAGTATCATATTTTATCTCTCTAGCTCTAAAAATAGTTTTGTCACGCCCAATCCGGCCATTGGGTTAAAAATTAAAATTTATTCTGCATATTCATATTTGTGCCGCCAAGTACCTACTATCTGGGTATCAAATTTCATCTGTCTAGCTTCAAAAAATGTCTATAGGGTCAAAAATATAAAAAATATATAGACTACAGTAATTTTCATACAGTATACTAACTGCCCATCAAATTTCATTGAAATCGGTACAGCCGTTTAGGCGTGATTGCGCCACAAACAAACATGCAAACAAACCTTCAGACAAACATTCGCATTCATAATATTAATAGGGATGTGTACTTATTTTACTTCTTTAACGATTACTTATTTTATTGGCCTCCATTTGTATGATAACATGTCACTTTGCGGAGTTATTACTTACACTCGTTAATTCTAAGAATCATACAAAGTAATCAACGATTTATCCGAAAATCCAACAAAAAGCCAACATCGAATTTTACGACCACCCTAGTGTATACGTCACTGTATGTGTGCTGTATGTGTAACAGTTTGATGATTGTGATACTCTCTGTGTTGCTGTGACCAATCTGTGTCCTGTGGCTTTTGCTACTTTCTGTGGTCAAAAATATTTACTTTCATGATTGTTAGGATTGTGTTGTAGTATTAGCAGTATAAAGGTGGTAATTCGCTCAGCTTTATAATAACCAAAGTGTTTTCTGTAACTTCTCCTACTAGCTGTGGTCAAAAATATTTACTTTCCCAATTCTTACACTTGTGTTGCAATTTGGCTATTGCAGCATTGTCGTTAAAGTGTTAAAAACTTTGCAATTAGAATGATGATATTGATAACAAAATTATAATTTTAGAAGTAAACATTAAAGTGATATCCTGAGAAAAAAATAATACCTTTGGTGAGTTATCAAGCAAGTCTGATTCTTCCAGAGCTTTCATCGTCAGTAAGATAAATCTGCTCTGTCTTCTGAAATATTCTGTATTATATGTTTCAACGAACAACACATATGATGAGTCTTTTTAATACAAAGTAATCCAAAAGTCAGGTAATGGCGTATCTTTGTTTTTTGCAACTTATTTCATTATTTTTACTGCGCTTTCCAATTGTTACAATTCTTAGTAGTAATAATGATATCATTATTTTGAATGAGCGAAATAATACGCAAAAATAATACATACCCGTACAAGTTTACACAGAAAATTGTTTGTAACACTCGACTTTTGATATCCTGCCCACAGCTTTAGTGTAATATGCGGTGTGTTGCTGCCTACACTGATAGATTGCTTATACGCATGTAGGTTCACACTAGTTTTTTTTTTTGATAATGTTTATTTCTGCAGCTGTTGTTGAACACACTAACACACACACCGGTGGAAACTGTTTGTACAGATGGTACAGAGAAAAAGAAGTATTTCATATGAATTTTTTCAGGTCTCTTTTTACACATGCGTTATGGCATAAATAAACATACAACAAGAAAAACATTGAGGAGGCACACAAAAGGGACAAATTACTCTTATATTTTATACGAGGGTTGTAATATCTGAAATTTGCAGATAAGGAAACTATATAACTGGTATATAAATTAGACCGTTACACTGGCGAAAAGCTTCTGTGGGCGTAAAACGCTTTAAACGTATAACTATTGTAAAAATAAGAAAACAAAAAACAGCAACTCCCCCAAATGTTGACGACCACCGCAAATGTTATAAGAACTATGATTAAAGGATATGTACCTGGAATGTCCGAACACCATACAGAGATGGTGGCTCTATCCAACTGACAGATGTCCTGATCAAATACAAGGCTGACATCACCACCATACATGAAATGAGATAGACGGGACTGTGACATCTTTTACAGCTAACATGCAGAAAGACACGAATTTGGCTGTGGATTCATTGTCAGCAAGAGACTTCGATATCTGGTTTCTCGGTTTAACCCAGTAAGTGACCGAATATACACTCTCTGCCTCAAGTCGAAATATTTTAACATCACGATGATTTGTGTAGACAACTCGATGGCAGCAAAAGACAAGAAAATTAAAGCTGCACTCTATGAGCGCCTTAAGCAAATATCTGACCACTGCCCTGGTCATGACATAAAAATTGGTCTGGAAATACGTAATGCTAAAATAGAAAGGAAAGTTTCATTCGGATCAGAAGTCGAAAAATTCAGTCCAAATAACAAGAACTCCCATTACGAATTCAGACTGGTTTGCTTTGCATCTGCAAGGCACATGGTAGGGAGTGAAACCACATTACCGCATAAAGACAAGGCAACCAGGGATTATCGCCTAATCAAAAGACAATAAAATAGAATGATCACATGGTAATTGATGGAAGGCATGTCACAAGCGTTATGGACGTGCGTGCAATGCGCGGTGCAAATATTGACTCAATCACCACCTAGTTGCAGCCAAAGTACGCATACGATTAAGTAGTGCTAGAAACACTCGTAAACAATCGCTACGGAAGCTAAACATTACAAAGCAGCATACCACCGAGATAGCCAATGCCTACTTCAAACGACTCTCTTAATTACTTCAAACAAACCCCACTAGTTCTGATGTTCCCGATACACAGTGGCAGCATATTACGAATTCTATGACCACTGCCGCAACGACCGTATTGGGTTATGAAAAACCACGCTCAGAAAAGCCCTGGAACGGTGAGTAATGTCAGAAGAAAAGGATGCTGTATACGGAGAAACTGCAGCCAATAGCAACGCGTGCAATGTCGGAGCGTTATGAGAAGAGAAGGGAGGCGAAACGTCTTTTCAATCGGAAAAGGCTTCTATGGAAGGAAAGAGAGTCAGGATATCGAAAATTACAGGGATAGAGGTGAAGCCCGAAAGTTCTACCAAAAGGTAAAAAGCAAAGGTAAGCAAAGGTAATGTCAGAAGAAAATGATGCTGTATACGGAGAAACTGCAGCCAATAGCAACGCGTGCAATGTCGGAGCGTTATGAGAAGAGAAGGGAGGCGAAACGTCTTTTCAATCGGAAAAGGCTTCTATGGAAGGAAAGAGAGCCAGGATATCGAAAATTACAGGGATAGAGGTGAAGCCCGAAAGTTCTACCAAAGATAAAAAGCTAAGGTAAGACAGATATGGAAATCTGGTCGCAGACATTAAGAGTGTGCTGCAAAGGCACACTAAGGCAGCATAAGCGACGAAATCAATCCAACCATCGACGACGGAGTAGATAATCCACCACTGAGCCAAAACGAGATCAGCAAGGCAATTGCACTGCTTAAAAATAATACGGCCGCGAGAGCTGATGGACTTCCGGCAGAGCTTTTTTATACCATCTTCGATGATAAGGCAACGTGCATGCTCAGCCTTTTACCCAGCGCATACTAGGTCCTGTCCTGTGTGTTATGTGAAAGGCTTAAACCCATCCTAGCGTACCTGATCGTAGACTGACTGACCAGATATTCACACTACAACAAATATTGAGGAATACCCAAGAAATTTAGATCGACAGTTACTACTACTATCGATTACAAAGATACATTCGACAGTCCAATACGACAGGAACTTTAAGGTGCTATGGCTGAGTTTGGTATACCCGTGAAGATAATACGACTTTGCTGGATGACACTGGCCGGTACGAAGTCTTCGGTAAAATTAGGCAAAAATCTGACAGAGCCGTTTTTAACCAAGCGATGCTTTAGATAAGACAATAGTCTGTCATGCAATGTCCTTAACATCATAATAAAGATGGCCATAAAATGCTTATACTGATCGCGTATGCCGATGACAAAGATTTCATTGGCCGAGAACTGCGAGATGTTACTGCGGCCTTTTCAATCATTGAGAAGCAATCGGCAGAAATGGTTTCGTTGAAACAACAAGTATTTATCACCAGACCCACGAGACTGGCTGTGGCATGATGGTTAGAGCACGCGACTATCATGAGGAAGCTGCCGGGTTCGATTCCCGCCTTCAGTCATCTACATTTTTCATTCATTGACGTTGAGAATCTAAAATAGAAAGCGTGGTAATTCACAATCACCACTGGTACTAAAAATTTATCTCATCTTATCCTAGTAGACAGAGATAGTGTCAAGGAACACAACTGCACACTTAAATCAATTTTTGTAAATTTGTCACTTGCACCCCTTTGCTTCTAAATCCCTTAATTAATATCGTGCATTATAGTTGGCCCAATCTTTACTAGGCACATGTGGGGATCTTGGGGGATAAAATTATTTTTTCTTGTTGACTGAAATTCAAACTGATATGCTTTGCCTCCTACAAAACTAACCCTATAATTAGAACTCGAAGGCAATACAATCGTGTTTAGTATTGTTATTGATAAAAGTATACTTTGGTTTTTATTTTTGGTATGTTGTTCGTTCTCTTTTTCTATTTGTGTTTATCTAAAACCTCCCCTTTGTGTTATTCCGCAATGTCGCACACACTTATGTTAACATTATGGGGCGCTTCAATAAATCAATATTCCCCACACAGGTTTCAACGAAATCGACACGTGACATGTGTATTATAACCTGCGTATGTTGATGATACCTACAAATGTAGGAAATTATGAAAAAATTTCGAATTTGATAAAATATCTCACATAGCAATACAGTATGCCCTAAAAAGACTTAAAGTCTGCCCGACATAATACCACCTTTCTAAAAGTTCATTGAAAGTTTATTAAGAAAATGTTTGTGGGTGAGAATATTTTACAAAATCCTCCATAAATTATTAAACTTATAGATTTTATAGTCTCAAGTGTGTGTTAGCGAGCACGCTACAGGAAATTTCAACATTGTGTAAACTACCTGTATATATTTACGCACACACACACACACATTCATAGCCAATACAAGGTTATGCCCTGTGAGACAGGCGGAAATGTTTATGTTGTTTGTTTGTATGTATAAACCAGTATGTTGGCATATGGTTGAACTCTATGCCTACACACACATACACCCTGCCATATGTCTATAGTTTCCTTACACTGTGGTAGGAGTCGTTCATTGCTAACAGTGTTAATAAATTCCCATATATTCATATAAACGTCACTTGTGTTGACAGTTACGTACGCGAAATTAAATATTGCTGCATTCCAGCGGTTCACCCCATCTGTTCGCCTGTACACCCTGTACACCTTAAAGGATAGCTTAATCATGGTTTGTGTTGTCAAACCAATAACAACACGCACGCTTTGAGCCAACCCTCGAAACTTGAACAAACGACGACGTACGAAAAACCACAAAATATCTCTATCAGTCGTTTGCCGTTGATTTACGTTGCTGTAGCGTAGAGTACTACAATTAATCATAGGCACACACAGGTGCTGGTGGGTGTCATGTCGTGTGTGTGTGTGTGGAACGATGTGAACGGAATGTGCGTGTAACGTTTCGTTAAGATAAATAATAAACGTACTCGTAACGGGGAAATAAGAGAAATAATTTCTCGCTATATCTGCGTGGATAATTGATTAGAATATTTGTTGGCATGTGGTTTGCCCAAAGGAACGATAGATGGTTTCATAGAAATTTGGGGAAATTGGAAGTAATAAATTGTGATGTTTTTTTGTGTAACCCCCTCCCTAAAAATAGTAATGAAATATATAACATTGCTATTTAAGGTGGTGTCTTGCGAATAGTTGGTGTGTCATAAATGAGAATTACGAAATTATTGTTTATTTAAGTTGCAAGGAAAATGTTAGGAAATGGAAATTTATGATAAAGCTAAATGACGCCGTGAAAATAAAACTAAACTTTACTAAAATAATCTCGAAAAACATGTTGTCAAAATGTTGAAAAAGTGTCTGGGAATGAAATTTAAAAATATTATAAGGTTAAGAAAAAACCATTGTAGTCCTTGCCTTTTGGGACCGGCAGTGGCATGATGGTTAGATCACGCGACTAGCATGCGGGAGATCCCAGGTTTAAGTCCTGGCTCCAGTTATCTCGGCGGCACACCTCCATCAGATGGTCCAAATTTTCGCTTACGCTGAGGCATAATTGAGGTTCTATGCCGTTAATGTGTCGAATTATCTCATCCTTTAGCTGTTGAATTGTTGATGGCTTATCGACGTAACCTTTTCTTTTAAAAAACCTCAAAGAAAGAAGTTCAACGGAGTTAAATTACATGATCATGGCGGCCAATTGACATCGCCAACACGTGAGATAACATTGCCATTGAATTTGTCGCGCAAAAGAGCCATTGTTTCGTCAGCTTTGTGGCAAGTGGCAACGTCCTGTTGAAACCACATATCGTCCACATCCATATCTTCCAATTAGGGTCATAAAAAGTTCGTTATCATCTCACGATAGCGGACACCATTCACAGTAACTGCCTGACTGGCCTCATTTCGGAAAAAATACGGCCCGATGATGCCGCCAGCCCATAAACCGCACCAAACAGTCACTCTTTGTGGATGCGTTGGTTTTTCGACAATCACTGCTGGATTATCATTCGCCCAAATGCGGCAATTCTGCTTATTCAAGAATCCACTGAGGCGAAACTGTGCCTCATCACTGAAGATGATTTTCTTCGAAAATTGATCATCCACTGTTGCCATTTCTTGTCACCATTCTGACCATTGATGATGTTTGGAATGTCAAGAGGCTTTAGTGCTTGAGTCAATGGCACGTTGTAAGCGTGTAAATGCAAGTCCTTGTGCATAGTGTTCATCAACGACGAGCGTGAGAGGTGCAATTGGTGGGCACGACGACGACTTGAGGTGGACGGCTCTTTAGCCACACTATCGCGAACAGAAGCAATATTTTCTACAGTACGAGCTGTATGTCAAATTTTGCGCAAGATGTAGGCTTATGAAAATTTAACTGCGGAATGAATATGGACTATATCTGTTGACCCCTTCTGGTACCTCTTATACGAAATGATCTATTTTTGGATAATTAATATTTCTCCCATAACATTTAACTGGCCCCTAAGGGTTAATTAAATTTGTTTAGAAAATGTATCCTATGATGGGAGGCAAAACCTCAGAAAACCTAACTATTTGACGCACCCCTTCTGGTACCTACCATACAAATGACTGAATTCACCCTCATAGTTTTACATACGTATATTTTTTGTAAGTACACTGAATTCATTCAAAGATGAATGATGTAGATGTAGGCTTATGGAAATTTAACTTGGGAATGAATATAGACTATATTGATTGGCCCCTTCTGGTACCTCCCATAGGATATTACCTATTTTTGGAAAATTAATATTTCTCTTATAACTACCAAACGTACATGTGCGGGATAACGAAATTTGGTCAAAGAATTTATCTTGTGATATGAGGCAAAAACTCTGAAATCTTAACCATTTGACACACCCCTTCTGCTACCTCCCATATAAATAACTGAAATTGTCCCTTTTCCATGCATATCTTTTTGGTATGTACTCTGAATTTAATAAAATTTTGCAAATGTTAGCGTTTATTGAGCGTTGATTTATGGAAAAAATTGCAAACGTTGTGTAGCCGCTAATGGTACCTTTTAAAGATGAATGTCTCTATATCGCTGATATTTTGGCCGAAAGTCCTATCTGCAACTGTTTACGGTCCACAAGCAGACAAATAATCAAACATAAGATATGTTAAACAATATCTTATATTGGGTGATGGTATTTAACAGTCAGTTTATCTGACTGAAATTTCTGTACAAGTTGGTACAACAAAGGTACTTCTTGATACAATAAATAGTAGTTTTTGGTACTGTATATGTACTTTTTGATAAATTGTACTTTTTGGTATCGAGTATTATCTGTGTATCAAATATTATCCGTCTAGGGCTAAAATACAGAATACTATCCTTGTATCAGATCTTATCTCTCTAGCACTAAAATACAGTTTTGTCACGCCCACTCCGACCACTGATCCAATATTTAAATTTCGTCTGCATATTCATATTCGTGTTCGCGAGTACTTTCTAGGTTTCAAATTGCATCTCTTTAGGGCTAAGATATAGATTTGCCAAGCCCACTCAGCCCACTGATCTAAAATTCAAGTGTCGTCTGTATATTCATATTCGTGTTGTCTAGTACTAGCAGGGTTTAAAGTTTTTTCTCCTTAGGGTTAAAATACAGTTTTGCCATGCCCATTCCGCCCATTGAGCCAAAATTATAATGTCGTCTGCATGTTCATATTCGTGTTGGTAAGCACTTTCTGTATATCAAATTGTATCTCCCTAGCTCTAAATGTTTTGCCACACCCACTGACCCAATAATTTAAATTTAGTCTGCATATTCATATTCGTGTTGGCGAGTACTTCCTATGTTTCAAATTGCATCCCTTTTTGGCTTAGATATAGTTTTGTCACGCCAACTCCGTCCACTGCTCCAAAATTTAAGTGTCGTCTGTATATTCATATTCGTCTAGTACTATCTGGGTTAAAAGTTGTATCTCTTTAGGGCTAAAATACAGTTAAGCCATGACCATTCCGTCCACTGATCCAAAATTTAAAGTTCGTTTGCATATTCATATTCGTGTTGTTGGGTACTTTCTGTGTACCAAATTTTATGTCTCTAGCTTTAAAAAAAGTTTTGTCACGCCCACCCCTTCCATTGGGACAAAAAATAAAGTTCGACTGAACATTCATATTTGTGTTGTCAATAACTATCTGATTACCAAATTTTATCTCTCTGGGGCTAAAATACAGTTTGGTCACACCTCCTCCGCCTATTGATCCAAAATTTAAATTTCTTCCGCATATTCATATTCGAGTTGCCGTGAACTATATGGGTATCAAATTTTATCTCTCTAGCTCTAAAAAAAGTTTTGCCACGCCCACTCTGCCTATTGGGTCAAAAATTAAAATTCGTCTGCAGATTCATAACTGTGTTGTCGAGTTCTATCTGGGTATCAAATTATATCTCTCTAGCTCTAAAAAAAGTTTTGCCACACCCACTCAGCCCATATTGTCAAAAATATAAAAAATGTATTGCTTACGGTATTTTCCAAACAGTACACTAACTGCGTACTAAATTTTTATTAAAATCGATTCAGCCGTGTATGCGTGACTGAGCCACAAACAAATATACAAACAGACAGACAGATATTCACATTTATAGTATTAATATTGATATTGAATTTTATGGCTCCAAGCTGGAGCAAATTCTTCCTTGGGGAATCATGTGCCATCAGTTTAATTTCGGATCAAGTGATTCAAATTTCTTTTGATTTCGGATTCTAATAACCTTCTCCATCTTATTAAATATATCAATTAATGTGATTGAAAATTCAAATCCTTCCATTTCCTGCTGAAGTAAAACCTTTCTTTTACTATTTGATGTAACGAATCATTGCTCATACATTATGACAAAATGTGTAAAGTACAAATAACAAAAAAGAATACATCAAACATGCATTACAGCGCGCACATTGCTAGTTGGCAAATTGCACCGCCAGCAGACAAAGAACCAAAGTGATGAAACCACTTGCCACAGGCAGCATCAAAAGCAACATCATCAGCCAATGCTACTACATATAACGAGAAAAGATGAACAAAAACAGAAACTTCGCTACCAATAACCCCTTTTCATTCGCCATTAACAATGTGGAGAATTTCGGAAAGCTCATTGCAATAATGAGCACCGACTACAGTGAAATGTATTTAAGCTGCGTAATTGTCTGGAGAGCTGTCGTATGTATGTGTTTACGCCTGCTGAGATCACAGCAACAAAATTGTTTTTGTTTTATTCTGACAACAACAAACGGCAGCAACAACAAACGACATTACCACAACACAACTGGACCGACATTACAACGACACGACAACAGCACAAATGTTAAAGAAACTTCTTTTCGATTGTACAAGAGGTGGAAACAGCACTTAATGGCAATGAAATTAAATTTAATGAATTTTCTCATAAAATCCAGTTAATTTGACAACAGTTAAACTAACACACTGGTACACAAGCATACACACTCACATGGATGTGTGTATGTGAAACAACAACTCTACAAACTCGACATTGTTAACAAGCACCAGCTACAACCAGACTGCTTGAAATGAACATAATGGCCATTATGCCACAAGACAAAGGATTTACCCTAAGAGTAATTAAATTCAATGGAAAATCATTGCAAGAAAGAACTACTGAACAACCGAAAGTGATAATGGGCAGCTGAGGTCAATGACAACGAGCAGCTAGAACTGCTGTTCAACGTGGGTTGTATTGAAAAACTGGTGCTGTTTGTCAGTACATAGGACATTATTAATGCCATTGTTCTAAGCCAGTGGCTGTCTGTAGTATCATGGAATGGAAGTAAATACAAAATTGTTGGCCTAATTCCTGCGACCTTGCTCATCGGTTGTCTGTACTAAAATTAGCTTACAAGTACATTTGCTGTAGTATACAGCTTTGGAGAAAGTGGAATACAATTGAATATTTTGTAACTGGTTGAGATTTACACAAAATCTGGGCGAAATTGTTTTTTTCTTTATTAGATGATAAAGGTGAAAACAATATAATGTAACAAAAAGTCCTTTTATTGTAATAAACAACTAATTCATTAGTCTAAGGAGCACATTTATTGTATCAGAAAGCTAAATTGTTTTCCCAAAAAGAACTTTTATAGTACAAAAATGTCCATTCAATGTACATGGAATAACGATTCGTAACAAAAAGAGTATAAGTTCTTACCAAAACGGATTTCCATTGTCCAAGGAAAAGTACCTTTGTAGTACCAAAATTTACTTTCAATTAACTGAATTGACGTTTTGTAACAAAGGGTATATAATTTCGGACCAACCAGTACAGAAACATCAGTCAGGTAAACTGAAATAAGCGTGGATTTCACGCAAAATTTAACCAAATTCATTGTATTTACAAAAAAAGATAAGTTTGTAAAACTATAAGGGTAAATTCGGTCATTTGTATGGGAGGTACCAGAAGGGGTGTGCCAAATAGTTTGATTTTCTGAAGTTTCTACTACAAGATAAACTTCTGGTTCTTATATGGCAGCAGCAACAGAAATTCATCTATCAGTAGCTGCACGTAGAAAAGAATTCCGAGCACTTCGAACTTCACCGCTACGTAGATAGTTAGTCACACCATGTGTAGATAACAGTTCTTTTACCTGGTCCATTCAACGATGTTTTTGCCGCCCCTCCTGCATCACCCATCGAGTTTATTGGCGAAAACCATTTGAGCTGGAACATTTTCCTCCATTCGTACAACGTTGCCAAGCCAACGTATTCGCTCTATTTCAACGCGCTTGACTACGCCGATATCGTTGTACAGCTCATACAGCTCATGGTTCATTCTCACTCACCGTTAACTATGATGGATCCAAATATTTTGCGAAGTATTTTTCTCTAAAAGATTGCCAAAATATATAGATCCGCTTTGGTCATTACCCAGGATTCTGCGCAGTAGAGCAATACAGGTAGGATCAGAGTTTGGTAGAGTTGGATCTTTGTTCTTCGAGAGAGCGCTTTGTCGTTAAATCGCTTGCTTTGCGCATAGTAGCAGCGGTTTTCGATCAATACTCGCTCGTCCTTCGGTTTCCAGGCTGACATTATTATTTTTGTTTATGGCGGAGCCAAGGTAGATAAAATCATCCACCACTTCAAAGTTATAGTTGTCAACGTTCACGCAGCGTTCCAGACGAGTCGACTCTTTGTTTGTTAAAACAAATAACTTGGTTTTGTCCTCATTTACCACCAGACCCACTTTCGCCGACTGCTTCTGAATGCTCGAAAAAGCCGCAGTAATATCCCGCAATATACGGTCAATGATATCTATATCATCAGCATACGCGAGCAACATGTGGCTTTTGTTGAAGATGATACCATTCCTCTTTAATGCAGCTTTCCGCATGATCGTCTCCATCGCGATGTTAAAAAGATCGCAGGACAGACAACCTACCTCCTTGTCTTATGCCTCGTTCGGTGGAAAATGGCTCAGTCAGATGTTTACCTATTTTTACTGAAGACTTCGTGTCATCCCGCAAAGTTGTATCAGCTTCGAGGGGATACCAAACTCAGCATCTAATAATTTATGTCGTATCGGACTGTCGAATGCATCTTTGTAGACGAAGAACAGATGATAAGTGTAGATGTGCATTTCTTGGGTCTTCTCCAGGATTTGTCGTAGTGTGAAAATCGGGGCGTGGATTTACCAGGTCTAAATCCACACTGATAAGGTCCAATCAGGTTCACCAGAATGGGCTTTAGTCTTTCAGATGACACATTAGACAGGACCTTGTATACGATGGGTAAGAGGCTAATCGACGCAATAGTTGGTACATACAAGACATAGAACACTCAGATTCCAATCATCCCGCATGCATTCCTTGAGCCAAATCGTGTTTATGAGCTGATGCATCCATGTTACCAGCTCATCGCCGCCGGCTTTAAAAAGCTCTGCCGGTAGTCCATCAGCTCCTGCAACTTTATCATTTTTAAGCCTTGCGATCACTGTGTTGATCTCGTTTTGGCTCGGTGATGGAAAATCTAATCCATCGTCTTTGATTGGTGTGATTTCCTCATTTATGCTGCCTTCGGGAACGAGTAGAGATCGAAAGTGTTCCCTCCATATTTGCAGCAGATTCTGATTGTCAGTGACCAGATTTCCGTCTCTGTCCTTACAGGTAGGGAACCTGTTCCAAAATCTTTGCTTTAATCCTTATGGTAGAACTTTCGGGCTTCATCTATCCCTATAGTTTTCGATATCCTGGTTCTCTCTTTACTGCCTCTCCCTCCTCTCTTAATATAACGCTTCGTCTCCGCACGCGTCGCCATTGGCTGCAGTTTTGCCTTGTATAAAGCATCCATTTCCTCAAAAGTTTCGCGACAATCATCATCGTACCAGGGCTTGTCTGAGCGTGGTTTTTATTAACCCAGTACGGTCGTTGTGGCAGTGGTCATAGAATTCGCAATATACTGCCATTGGGTGGCCGGAACTTCGGAACTAGGGGTTTTGTTTGAAGTAATTGGGAGAGTTGGTTGGAGTATGCATTGGCTATCTCGGTGGTATGCAGCTTTGTGATGTCTAGCTTCCGTTGCGTTGTGTTACGAGCGTTTTTAGCACTACTTAACCGTGTGCGTACCTTGGTTGCTCCCACATGGTAGTCGCGTGTTCAAACCATCATGTCACGGCCAGTCCCATTATGTTTCAGAGTAAATATTTTGTTTCTGTCATATTAAAAAAAATTAAGATAATTCTCAGAAAACTTTTTGTTTTATGTACAATTAACATCGTGCGTGAATGTAGGTCACCCTTTCCCAAGTAAAATATACAGTACTAAAAAATACCTTAAATATATATTGTATCAAAAAGAACAAAAAGTAAGTAAAATTATCTTAGCCGGATAGATTTCTCTATCATATCTCATTCATAGAATACAAGCGATTTTTTTTTATAATTGCTCTCAAATTTGTTCAAAATCATATTCTCAATTACTATCTAATACATTTTATTCTTCATAAGTGCTCTGCGGTATTTTCAAAATAATTAAGAGTATATCTCATATTTTCTACTACATTCAAATACATTTTGCTAGTAAATTATTTTCCATTAAATTTTGGCATTAAATTTCTTTTCGCCCTTGCAAATATTTTCCGATTTATAACAGATCAGTTTGCTTATGTTGCAATTCGCGATAACGCCAATTACGAAATATCAATTATACTAATTTAACAAAACCAACACCATCAAGCAGCGAGAGCAGAGCTTCAATGCACAAAATCATTTAATGAAATTAAATTCGATGCCACTGAAAATTGATATTGAATGTACGAACTACCGACCACATGTATAATTACACTATTGAATGAGTTGGCCGAAACAGTAACCACCGTCGCCGACGACTAAACAGAATGTAATATAAATGAGTGAGTTTGAATGTGGCCGGTGGCCACACGCATACAAACAAACAAACACAGCAAGACAGTGTAATTAAAGTTAATTATTGTTTAAATGTACATAAAACCCTAGGTTTGCATTTGAATACCGCAATTATTGGCATATATTTGTTATTGATATTTTGCTGGATTTAATAATAGTAAATAGTCTTTAAATAGAATATGTAGAAGTTAACAGGTCCTAGACAATATCAGTTGGAATACGTTGTTAAAGAGCACAAATATTTCCCAAAGTGTAAGTAATATTATGTTCGTGTTAAAATTTTTGCGTGGTGGTGTTTGTAATGCTTATTAAATGTTAACTAGAAATTTAGCCCTCATTCCCATTATAACGAAAAATTTGTTTAAGAGCAACACAATTTACGAATGTGTTAATTTGCGGTCACAACAACCAAAGTTATTTGCATACATTTGCTTACTATCACAGAAGTTGCCCACAAAATAATCTGTGGGTTTGAGTAGGCCTAAACTAATAATAGTGATGATAGAACAAACTCATTAGATTCCTTTCCAATTAGTGAACACTGTCTCGTGTGTATATTTCCCATGCCGCCTTAGGGATTGTGTTATATAAATTTTGGTTTTATGAAAATGTTTCATATTTTAACTGCAAAGCTTTTCTCACTCTATTATACGGCATAGATATAGATTAACATACCATCATTGGCGCTCACGCTATATTGTAAGCATTAACACATATTCATACATTACTATATTAAGGCACATAAAGACACACACACTCAATCACGCATTAATGAGCATTGAATTGAGCTTAAGGGATTTGTTGCGGCGTTGGTGTGTAGGCGTGCTTTTACAATGATACACGGATTTATATATTATAATTTCTATAGCGTTAATTAACATTTCCATAATGAAGTTGTCCAAAGATGAAGTAGAAGTCAGAAACATGCATCAAGGCTATGGTGGTCTATGACATTACGTTTACATTAGGAAGTACTGGAGATGCCGATATCCTACTTTTGTATATACCTTAAAACACAAACTCTTTTTTATATATATATACCCATAGATAAATTTGGAGGCAGCTCGAAGTATGCCGGTGCAGTTGGATTGAATTATAAATTTTACCATCATATTTGGCTATTACTTAAATAAGTAACGAAGCCAGTTTTCTTCTATTTTTAGCTTTTTTAAAATTCCCTTCCTTAGTCTTTAAAATAACACGACATGTCTTTAATGTGGGCCCTCTGTTAAAATATCTGCTGTTCAACCAATTAAACTTACTAAGAGCTTTGAACACAATAACCTTTATGTTACATTTAAAAAGTATTGAATTTCCATTAATTGCCAAATACTATTGAATAATATTTCGCTGCCAGTGTCCTCTTTTATAATGCATTGTTACCAGCGCTGCTCTCCATCGTTCAGTTTTTAATGAGTTATTATAAACTTTGGCCAACATGTTGGAAAAGTTTTCGATTATTTATTACAAAATTAAATTTAAAATTTTCCATAATTTACTCATTTGTCCTTGCCTTTGTTTACTGGCTGTTGCATAAAGACTCTACACACACACACACGTGTGAGCTCTTATGTACACAAGAGCACATTTTACATGGGCATAAAAGTTTATTAAAGCAATTTTAACCAATGGCTGGTAATAAAATTATAAATTAATTTGCAACTAATTAATCAGTCGTTGGTTATTTTTTTTCTGTATTAAATCGATACAATCAGTAGGATGTGCATTAACCAATGGTGTTTTTCCCTGATGGCCCATGTAATTTATAGCAAAATGAATTGTGGTGATTTCAGTGCGACACATGAGAGTCCTTTTGGCGGGTCTTTAAAGAGAAAGAAGAAGGCAGTATGGAAATAAAAAAAATTTAATGTTTAAAACTGAGCTACATGATAGCTGAAGAGCTCTTGAAATTAATTGAAACACGATATAATATTTAAACAGACAGCAAATATCATTCATTGATGCAAAGGCAACCATTTTGTGTGTTTGAGTGTCACAGTTTTGAGTGGAAAATATTATAAATATTCTATAATGCGTTACACATAACGACAATTTCAGTACTCTCTTGTACTGGTGATATTGCCGAAAGGTTATACCATGAGCTCTGTTTATTTACACAGTACAACACATGATTTTGGGACTCAATTCTGAGAATTGCACGTGAAATTAGCCCCAAAAAGAAGAAGTTCTGCATCATTTGTTTTGTCAAGTTACATGCCATAATAATTTAATATCGATTTGAAGTTAGTAAGTTTCGTATAGGGGAATTTGTCACGTTTAAGGCTCTTTTGTTTAACATAAAATTAATATTATATGGTGGCGTATGATTATCATAAGTAATACTACACGTATATCATACGCCACGGAGTACAACAGTTATAATGTAACTGCTTCAAAATTAACTCAGTTCAAAATCATTTAAGGAATGGAAAACTGAATGCCTCTGTATGGAATGATGCCTCTGTATGGAAACGTTATATGAACAGATTAAAGGAATTTTTTAAATTTGTTTCAGCTAAATCGGACTAGTGGTTCTCGAGTTATGTCAAACAAAAGAGCCTAAAACGTGACAACTTCCCCTATACGATACTTACTAACTTCAAATCGATACCAAATTATTATGTCATGTAACTTGACGAAACGTATGATGCAGAACTTCTTCTTTTTGCGGCTACTTTCACGTGCAGTTCTCAGAATTGAGTCCCAAATCAATGAGCTGAAAAATGTTGTACTGTGTTATTTTTAAAACTCTTTAACCAACCTTGGGGGAATGGGACTTTGCCCAGAGGCTGAAAGTTACTGATTGCCACTCACTTGGGAGTGACCAGAATCGATCCCTTTGCGGCACTGTCCAAGCAGCTAACTACTTCCGGTCTTAGACCAAGTATTCCCTGGGCAATGACTTTAAAGCAACCGCTTAGAAGTTAGCTAGAGTTAGAAGGCGAAACGTTGAGTAACCTAATCGGCATGCTACCACCGATGCGTCTTAGGAACTAGGTAACAGAAGTTACTGAAGCTCAACACAGGCTCTCCTAGTGGCTTTGGCAGCCCCAAGAAACTAGGATCGGGAGCGGTGGCCTAATAAGCCACTCTCCTTAAACAAAATTTATTATGAAAACACGGAGAATAAATATAACAAGAACCCGCCCAAATGTTGACGACCCCCGCAAACGATATAAGGACCATGATTTAAGGATATGCACCTGGAATGTCCGAACTCTTTACAGAGATGGTGCCTCTATCCAACTGGCGGATGTCCTCGACAAATACAAGGCTGACATCACCGCCATACAGGAAATGAGATGGACGGGACAAGGATGCACACGACGAAAGAACTGTGACATCTTTTACAGCTGCCATGCAGAAAGACACGAATTTGGATGTGGTTTCATAGTCGGCAAGAGACTTCGACACCTGGTCTCGCGGTTTAACCCTGTAAGTGACCGAATAGCCACCATTCGCATCCGGGCAAAATATTTTTACATCACGCTGATTTGTGTACACGCCCCGACGGAAGATAAAGACGATGAGATTAAAGATGCATTTTACGAGCGCCTAGAGGAAACATACGACCGCTGCCCTGGCCACGACATTAAAATTGTTCTGGGAGACTTTAATGCAAAAATAGGAAGGGAAGATGTTCTTGGTCCATCGATCGGTAAATTCGCAGCGGGAAGAAACATGGTAGTTAGTGGAACCAGATTCCAGCACAAAGATATCCACAAGGCAACTTGGCTATCCCCCGATCAAAACACCAAAAATCGAATTGATCATGTGGTAATTGATGGCAGGCATGCATCTAGTGTCATGGACGTGCGTGTGATCCGTGGTGCTAATATTGGCTCGGATCATTACCTGGTTGCAGCCAAGGTTCGCACAAGATTGAGCAGAGCGAAAAACGCACGTAACCAAACACAAAGAAAGCTGGACATCGCGAAGCTGCAAACTCAAGAGATAGCTACTGCCTACTCCAACCAGCTCTCCCAACTTTTACGACACAACGCCTCTACTTCTGACGTTCCCGATACACAGTGTCAGCATATTGCGCATTCCATGGCAACCGCCGCAACAACCGTGCTAGGATATGAAAAGCGGCGCTCAGACGAATCCTGGTACGATGAAGAATGTCGCATAACGTCTGAGGAACAGGATGCTGCTTATAGGGCAACGCTACAGCCAATTGCAACCCGTGCTGTTAGGGAACGGCATAAGGAGAAAGCAAAACGGGCGAGACAGCTATTTAGGCGAAAAAAACGTCAGGTGAAGGAACGGGAAAACGAGGATATTGAGCGATACAGGGATAGAGGTGAGGCCCGAAAATTTTACCAGAAAGTAAGAGCAAATGGATACGGTAATGGCCTCCCCACCTGTAAGGACATTGATGGAAATCTGGTCACGGATACGCAGAATGTGCTGCACATATGGAGAGAACACTTCCAGCAACTGCTGGTTCCAGAAGGCAGCGCACGTGAAGTTATCACGCCAATTGTCGACGACGGCCTAGATTGCCCACCACCAAGTCAAGCCGAGGTAAGAAGAGCAATATCGCGGCTGAAAAACAACAAAGCAGCCGGTGCCGACGGTCTGCCCGCAGAGCTCTTCAAGTCCGGTGGCGAGGAGCTGATAACGAGCATGCACCAGCTCCTGCGCACGGTTTGGCTTAAAGAGTGCATGCCCGACGATTGGAATGTAAGCGTATTATGTCCTGTGCTGAAAAAAGGTGATCCAAGTGTGTGCTCCAACTACCGCGGGATCAGCCTTTTACCCATCGCATATAAGGTCCTGTCGAGTGTGCTATGTGAGAGACTAAAGCCAGTGTTATCCAACCTGATCGGGCCTTATCAGTGTGGCTTTAGACCTGGAAAATCAACAACTGACCAGATTTTCACACTTCGGCAAATCCTGGAAAAGACCCAAGAGAAACAGATCGACACGTACCATCTTTTTGTCGACTAAAAAGCTGCCTTCGACAGCCCGATACGGCAGAAATTACTTGAAGCCATGGCTGAGTTTGGTATTCCAGCGAAGCTGATACGTCTTTGCGGAATGACGCTGACTGACACGAAGTCTTCAGTGAAGATTGGCAAAGAACCTTACGGAGCCATTCTATACCAGACGAGGCCTAAAACAAGGCGACGGCCTATCGTGCGATCTCTTCAACATTGTGATGGAGATGATAATGAGAAAAGCTGCAGTAAACACGAGTGGCACTATATTCAACAAAAGCCACATGCTACTCGCGTACGCTGATGACGTAGACATCATCGGTCGAAAACTGCGGGATGTGACTGCAGCATTCTCAGGTATACAGAAGGAATCAGCGAAAATGGGCCTAACGGTGAACGAGGACAAAACGAAGTTATTAGTTTCAACGAACAAAGAATCTACTCGTTGACAATTATAATTTCGAGGTGGTAGATAATTTTGTCTACCTAGGCTCCGCCATTAACAAAGCAAATAATGTCAGCCTAGAAATCCGGAGAAGAATCCTGCTTGCAAATAAATGCTACTACGGACTAAGCAAGCGATTCAATGACAGAGCCCTCTCTCGACGAACAAAACTCCAGCTATACCAGATACTGGTTCTACCTGTCCTAATGTATGGCTCAGAATCCTGGGTTATGACACAAGCGGATGAATCGGTTCTGGCGGTATTCGAGAGAAAAATACTCCGTAAAATATGTGGGCCCATCATCGTTAAAGGAGAGTATCGACGTCGTATGAATCATGAGCTGTACGAGCTGTACACTGACATTGACGTGGTCAAACACATTAAGGTGCAACGGTTGCGTTGGCTAGGTCATGTTGTACGCATGGACGAAAATGCTCCAGCTCGAAAAGTCTTCGACAATGAACTCGATGGACGGCGCAGAAGAGGGCGACCAAAACTCCGTTGGAAAGACCAGGTTACTGAGAACCTTACAGAACTCGGTGTGACTAACTGGAGAAGAAGCGCAGAATATCGAGGCGCTTATAATATTTTTCTACGTGCGGTATATAATCCACTGGGATTGCATAGAAGTACCAGCTAAGTAAATAAGTAAGTAATGTTTAAAACTGAGCTACATAATAGCTATCGAGCTCTTGAAATTAAGATAGCAAATATCATTCATGGATGCAAAGGCAAATATTTTGTGTGTTTGAGTTTCACAGTTTTGAGTGGGAAATATTAAAAGTATTCTATAATGTGTTACACATAACGACAAATTTAGTACTCTTTTGTACTGGGAATATTACCGTAAAATTATACCATGAGGTCTGTTTATTTACGCAGTAAAAATAATTGGGAATCAATTCTGAGAACTGCACGTCAAAATAGCCCCAAAAAGAAGAAGTTCTGCATCATTTGTTTTGTCAAGTTACATGCCATAATAATTTAATATCGATTTGAAGTTTGTAAGTATCCTATAGGGGAATTTGTCACGTTTTAGGCTCATTTGTTTGACATAACATAAATACTATATGGTGCCGAATGATTATCATAAGTAATACTACACGTATATCATACGCCACGGAGTACAACAAAATTAACTTAGTTCAAAATCATTTAATGAATGGAAAGGGAAACTGATGCCTCTGTATGGAAACGTTATATGAACTGATTAAAGGAATTTTTTAAATTTGTTTCAGCTAAATCGGACTAGTGGTTCTCGAGTTATGTCAAACAAAAGAGCCTAAAACGTGACAAATTCCCCTATACGATACATACTAACTTAAAATCGATATTAAATTATTATGTCATGTAACTTGACGAAACGTATGATGCAGAACTTCTTCTTTTTGCGGCTACTTTCACGTGCAGTTCTCAGAATTGAGTCCCAAATCAATGAGCTGAAAAATGTTGTACTGTGTTATTTTTAAAACTCTTTAACCAACCTTGAGGTCAACAGTACATTAGTGTTTCCCAGTGCCAAGTAGTGAGTGGTATGATATAACAAGTTCTGTTTTGGTACTTCATGTATCTATTTTTAAAAATGACACTCACACCGTAACAAACTTAAGTAACGAACCAATTTTATACCACGCGCATAATCAAGGATTTCTTTAATAAATATGATTTATGTTTTAATTTATATTGCTAAGTTACTTTTCCAAAAATACAGCATAAACACGAATGGTTTATAATAGAACTAATAAAGTTTCATATCTAATGAAAAACAACAATTCTGATATAATTTTCCTTTTTTTTGCTCTTAGGCAATGTTATTTAAAGAAATATTAATTATAAATTAGTTGTCCCTTAGCCTAAAACGTATATCCGTATGGAATAAACTACAAACAGTTTAAAAGTTAGTTTGAAATTTTTTTCACATTTATTAACTTTTTATTTCTATATATAAATGTGTTGGTGAGCAAAAAAAAAAAAAAACACACACACAAGAAATCAGAAATTTAATATCCACTATAACCCAGCGGCGGAATTTGAGAGGCCTTCCTCATATAATGCATGCAGTAGTCATTATTTGGGAATAACATTTCAAATAAGGAATACAGAACGCATGATTTTTCATCAGATTTAGGCATTTTATGGACTGACCTGCCAAAGACATGTAAAAAGAAGGCAGAGGGATTTCATACACATCCCCTCTCGCTTACAAATAACTGGGGTATTGCATGCCTTCTAAATGTAAAGAATTGTAAGTACGTTTTTTTTTCAACTTTTATTAAGGCCTGCCAGAGGCCTCAGAAAAGAAGGCAGAGGGATTTCATACACATACCCTCTCGCTTCCAAATATAAGGGGTATTGGATGTCTTCCAAATGGAAAAAATTGTTAATTTCCGTGGAAGGGGTTTTTTTAAACAGTGTATCATTAGTTTCAACCACACAATTCGAATGCATCTTAATAGGCTAGACAGTAGCATGGCTGACTAACAATCACGAGGTAGTGGGTTCAAACTCCAGCAATGTTTACTGTCGTTGGAAAAAAATGTAAGTATAAAGAAAAATATATATAAGTGAGAAATATCAAAAAATCTAAATAATTTGAGGGTGCACTGTATAGTTTTTGTTTAATTTGCAAGTCATTATTTTTTCATGTGTATGCTGGCCTTCCATAATGCCTTCTTATAGAAAGCTTCCATAGGGCCCCTTTATAGAAAGTTTCCATGAGGCCTTCTTATAGAAAGCATCCATAAGGCCTTCTTATGGAAACCGGCGACGGAAGGCCTTATTTTCCAATGTCACGCAATGTAAAAAAAGAAAGGAAGAAAGAAGGCCAAGGAAGGCATACCGGATCCAAAAGAAGGCCTTCAAACTCATGAACGAAGGCCTTCCTTCTCATGATTTCCGCCGCTGGGAATAACATTGTATATTTACGTACATACATTAAATTAAAATAGGTTTAGTTTTTCTTTGCCCATATATGTAAAGCAATAAAAACTATATAGCGAGCCCAAAGACAGAAGCAAAACAAAATGATGAATTTTAATTAATTTAATAAAATTACAAATACCATTTCTTTACAACTAACTTTATGCAGTTTTGTGATTAACACATCACGTACACATGATTTAAATTGATGCTAGTCAGTCATTGTGTCTGTAACGTCAAATTCTATAGTGACACAGAAAACGAGTAATCGAATAGAAAAAGAATAAGCAGATTAAATAAGGGATAAGACTGGAATTATCACCCAGACAAAACGATTTAAGGTAAAAACGCGAAAATTGGGGTGCATATTTATTTTTTGGAGTAGTTGTGCGATACAAAGAGATTTTTTTAAATTTGTACTTTAAGGGCTAAAAAGGGAATACAATTGGTACTACCATCACCCAAATCAAACGGCTAAAAGTAAATGGCAAATATCTATATGGGCTTGCTGCCTATAAAACGTGATACCTGCATGAAGTGAATTGTGGAAATTTTTACTTTTAGGTGCAAAAAGATCACAAAAGATCATAACCAGGACAAATGGGTAAGGCTATAATCACGAAAATGTATATGAGCATGCTCCTTATAAAACTATAGAGCTGCATCAAGGGATTTTTAAAAATTCGTTCCTTTAAGGCTAAAAAAGGCCAAAAAGGGCTAAAACTATCACCATCACTAGGTATTGGTATGGCCTTGATAAGCTTAGAAGAGATTTGCCAACATTCGTTCTTTTAGAAGCAAAAAAAGATTCTAATGGGGATAAAACTGGTACTATCAACCGAACGAAACTTGTACTTTCAGGGCGAAAAAACAAAAAAACTGGTACAATCCCTCTGACGAAACTGCACAAGGTAGAATCGCGAAAATGTTAGTGAATATCTATTTTATAGCGTAGTTGAGCGCTATTAAGGGATTTTTTCCAATTTTAAACTTTTAGGGAATAAAAGGTCAAAAAGGGATAAAACTGGTACAATCACTTAGACCAAACTTCACAACGTAGAATCACGAACATAAGGTGTAGGTACTTCCTATTTTATTGGGTTGTTGTCCGACTTGAAAGAATTTTTCGAAATTCGTAGCTTTAGGGGCACAAGACCAAGAAAGGGATAAAATTGGTATCATAACCGAAACCAAATGTCTAAAGATAGTAACGTCTATATAGGCGTGAATGTTTTTTTTATGGAGTAGTAGTGCCATACGAAGCAGAAAAATTGCGGTTTTGACCAAACGCTTCATCCAAGAATCAAATGTGTTGCGAATATTTATCTAAAAGTACCTTATCAAACGCCTCGAATAATGATTATGCAATTTAATGTGGTTTTTTCCCTAATGAAGTAGACTTCAGCTAACAAGACATTATTGAATATCTAAAATGGAAGCGGAAGAAATAGGCGAGTTAAATATTTGCCTTGCGAAAAGTGTGACCAATGTAATGGACCAATTGTTAGTAAAATATAACAGTACTCAATATTTTTATAAATAATTTTGCAGGCAGGACGAAGTATGAGTCGATCGGCATTTCCAGAGTTTTCTGTATGATTTGTCGTAGCGTGTATATCTGATCTATGGTAGATTTACCAGCTCTAAATTCTCACTTCCAAAATCCAATAAGGTTCGCTATATCACATTACTCACTAGACAGGAACTTGATGCGATGGGTAAAATTCTGATGCCGTGATAGTTGGTGCACACACTTGGATACTTTACCCACTTTCCCCACTAATTTTTCCAAACCCATTCCCTTGTCTATAGTTTTGCTAGATATATCTATGTAATTTTCGATATCCTGATTCTATATTTTTTTCCAAAGATGATTTTTCTGCCTGCAATGGCTTTCCGTCTCGCTCTTTTCTTCCTTCCCAGCACACGTTACCACTATCGGTAGATTTGCCTTGCATGTGCGATATTCCTACGCGATATTCCTTCAAGTACCAGGGCTTGTATGAACATGGTTTGTCATAACCCAGAACGGTCGTTGCGGCAATGGTCATATAATTCGCAATATGTCCCCACATTGGGTCGGGAATATCAGAAGTTGGAGGTTATGTTTGAAGTAATTGAGATTGTTGGTTGGAGTAAGCTTTGGTTATCTCAGTGCTATGCAGATTGTCATGTCTACATTCCTCTGCGTTTGGCACTATAAATCGCGTGCGTTCCTAGTCTGAAACCAGGTGGTTATCCGGGACAATTTTTCCATTTGAATTTTCCATTTTTCGCTTGAAACATACCATCCGTCTTGTCTTTTGATCAGGAAATATCCAGGAATATTTATGCAGGAACCTGGTTCCACTGTTTACTATGTTCCTTGCCGACGCGAAGCTCTGTGTTATCGGAGTTGTTGTTGTGCAGACTGAATTTTTCGACTGCTGAAACAAGAGCATTTTCCCTTCCTACTTTAGCATTAAAATCTCCTGTCGCTCATAGATTGCTTTTGTAATGTCCATGTCGTTGTCTTCCGTCCAAAAGCATCTTCCCTTTCTATTTGAGCATTAAAATCTCAGGCAGTGCAACGGTCATATATTTCCTCCAGGCGGTCAAAGAATGCATCTTTGGTGAATTCGTCGTTGTCTTCCTTCGGGTCTAGTCCTCAAATCATAGTGATATACAAATATTTCACCTTGATGTGGATAGTGGCTGTTTATTCACTTGCAGAGTTAAACTACGACACCAGATGTCGAAGTCTCTTGCCGACTATGAATCCACATCCAAATTAATGTCTATCTGCATGGCAGCTGTAAAAGATGTTATAGTTCTTTCGACGTGTGTATTCTTGTTCCGCCCTTCGCATTTTGCCCAGAACGTATTCTGAGTAAATTGAAATTAACATTTGAAAGGCCTATAAAATTAAGGGAAATGAAGCAAATCGGACACGAAATATCTCGTTTTCTAGAAGAGATAGCTAAAAACGGATTCCGGATTTGAAAAATTAATAATAACGCGAGATAGTACCATTAACTTAAAACTGTAAAAACGGCGCATGCAGCACATTAAAACCCGGGCAATGGATTAGATTGAGGTACCATATCCGTAATGAGTTCGGACATTTCTGGTGCATATCCTTAAATCATGGTCCTTTAACGTTGGTGGGGCTCATCATAACAAGGAGGGGAGAGCAAACTCAAATTAGACAATCTCTCAACCCCTAAATATGTTATAAATTTAAAATATTAGAACATCTAGAAGCATATGGTCTTCCATGTCCTGATTGGAAGGACCAAGTTTTCGTAGGCAGGAATGACGTTTGATTCGATGCAACAATAAACTTTTTTATATTTAAATTATAACTAAGAAAACTTAACTTATAAATTTAAAATATTAGGACATCTAGAAGCATATGGTCTTCCATGTCCTGATTGGAAGGACCAAGTATTCGTGGGCAAGAATGACGTTTGATTCGATGCAACAATAAACTTTTTTATATTTAAATTATTACTAAGAAACTTTATTTCCCCTATACCTCATTAATGATAGCTTCTCGCCTTGTTGTGAATTAACACTCTTTTTATACACAACTAACGGCACCTACTTGTTTATCGACGAATGCCAACGTCAATGTTTGAGAAACTAGATATGGCAAATAACTCGACACTATACTGCGAAGTTGCTGTCGACAGCATCGAGGGCATTTATTTATTACAATCCAGCAAAATTCATGTTGCAGCTTTTGAAAGCTACGCTATACCAAGTTAGCCAAAGCTTTATAAAATACAATCTACATTTAAATCGTTTTCCAAATTAATACATTTACCAATTCTAAGTACACCAGACTATATGCAAACAATCGTTTTAATCCTTAAAACTCAACATCACTATCTACCAGAACAAAAAATAATGTGTCCATAACATTCTTTTAAAGCAGCAGCATTAATTGAAATATTTAATACAACAATAGTATAACAAAAAATGCAATTAGCTGTAAAAACATTTAATTCACACACACACACACACACACACACCTTTAACCTATAAAAATTATTAAATTATCACATTTACTCAAATATTCATAACAAATTCAAAACTAAGAAGGATAGGAATAATATTACATTTAAATAGATTGATAAAATTTAAATATTATCATACCAGAATAGCTAATGCGATAATTCCATTATTGCTGTGAAGTATTAAAACAATTACAAATATGAATAACTAAACACTTTGTGCTCTTTGTTTTGTCGTCATATAGAATTAATTCTCTCTGGTATTTGAGGTTAAATTAAATTATGCCGTAATTGTTTTGAGAATAACTAAAATGCAGGTTATCAATGGGTGTGATGTTTTATATAGAAAAAAAGCTAATGAAGCCGCTACTATTTATTCATTATTAAGCTGTCGTTAACATTCATTTTGGGACCGGCCGTGGCATAGTGGTTAGAAAACGCGACTACCATGCGGGAGATCACAGGTTCAACTCCTGGCTCCAGTCATCTTAAAAGAAAATAAATAAATTTTTCTTTCATTGTCGGCTCCCCTCGAATGTTGTCGACAGCAACTTCGCAGAATTAGTGTTGAGTCAATCGGCGTGTCTTGTAAGAGCTTCTCAAATAGTGACGTTTGCATTCGTCGATAAACAAGTAGATGCCGTTAGTTGTAAATCTAAAAACAGGAATCGTGTTAATTCACAACAACGCGAGAAGCTATCCCATACCTTATTCATGGGGTGTAAAGGGAAATTAAGTTAAGTTTTAAGATAACACATTTAAAATCAATGATGAATTTGCCGCCCTAACTTTAGATTTATGCCGTTCATAATGGAATAATTTTCCTCTATACCCTTGAATTAAAAAAATTCGAAAGTTTTCGTATTCATATCTCTCAATGCCTATTTTAAGAAATGAAATAACTGACCTTATGTTTTTTTCATGGCTTGTGTAATTTGAACCCATTCGATTATTTTTTTCTCTCAAATTCTCTTGTTGCCATTGGCCATAGAGCAACACATTTCTCTTATTGTATAACACACTCTCCTCCGTTCATTTAAACTGATAGAATAAACACATATTTTTGGTCATTATAATGTGATAACTTCTTGCCAGAGGCGCCTTGGATATTCTATATATATAACTACCATTAATACAGAGGCTATGGACCCAACAAAGTAAAACTCCGATAAGTTCTAACACCAGCCAGGCGCGCAACTTGTTGTTAATGATGTGAAAATGTTAGCAGCAGAACAAATTGCATTAGGAAAATAATAACAATAAACACGTTTGCGATTTTCTGTTATACAAATTGGTACAAGTTAAAATAAACTTAAAGCCAAACATTTGTTTCTTGTTTATAAATGTCTGCAATTGCCGACCACATGTATAACTAGCAAACAAACGGCTAAGTCCAAATCAATTAGAGAGCAATGCCTTTTTATGTATAGATATACTTAAACTTTTACTGGTTTGTAAGTACGTTTGTTAAAATATTGCAAAAGTTATTTGTGTTAAAAATAGTTGCCTTTTAAACGCTACTGATTCAGTTGGTTGATCTTTGGGGAGTAATTTATATGTATATAATTTACTAGTGCGTATGAGCAACACAGTTGTTAGAAAAATTCTATTGCAGTGGGTGTTGTGAACGTATGATTAATATAGTTGTTACAATATTTGCACTGCAATGGGGGATGGAGGATTTTCTAATTTGAGTATTCTGATTTTTATTCATCTGGGAGTAAAACGAATCTCTGTTTTGGAGGTACCCAAGCAGCTCACAACGGCCGAGTGATCACGTATTCCCTGGGCAAACGCCAGTGATCATCAGTTCAGTGGTAGCAAATGTGATAAGGCGTAATTTTACTGACACTCAACACAATGCCTCTCTCAGTGGCTTTGGTAGCCCCAAAAAACTAGAATCGGGCGCGGTGCCCAAATAAGCCACTCTTCTTAAACAAAACCAATTATTATGAAAACGCGAAGAAAATAAAAAACAAGAACCCCCCCCAAAAATTTGCGATCCTCGCAAACGTTATAAGGACTATGATTTACGGATATGCACCTCGAATGTCCGAACTCTCTACAGAGAAGGTGCCTCTATCCAACTGGCCGATGACCTCGACAAATACAAGGCTGACATCACTGCCATACAGGAAATGAGATAGTCGGGACAGGGATGCACACGTCGAAAGAACTGTGACATCTTTTATAGCTGCCATGCAGAAAGACACGAATTTAGATGTGGATCCATAGTCAGCAAGAAACTTCGACATTTGGTCTCTCGGTTTAACCCTGTAAGAGCCGAATAGCCACTACTCGCATCAAGGCGAAATATTTTAACATTACGCTGATTTGTGTACACGCCTCGACGAAAGACAAAGATGAGAACATTAAAGTTGCATTCTATAAGCGTCTGGAGGAAATATATGACCGCTGCCCTGCATATGGCATTAAAATTGTTCTGGGAGATTTAAATGCTAAAATAGAAAGGGAAGATGCTCTTGGTTCAGCAGTCGGAAAATTCAGTCTGTACAACATCACCTCCGATAACGAATTCAGACTAGTTAGCTTCGCGTCGGCAAAAAACATGGTAGTGTGGAACCAGATTCCCGCATAAAGATAGTCTCAAGGCAACCTAGATATCCCCTGACCAAAATACAAGAAACCAGATTGATCTCGTGGTAATTGATGGAAGGAATGTCTCAAGCGCTATGTACGTGCGTGTGATGCGCTGTGCAAACACTGACTCGGATCACCACCTAGTTGCGGCCAAGGAACGCACGCGATTAAGTGGTGCTAAAAACGCTCGTAACCAAACGCAAAGGAAGCTAGACATCACAAAGCTGCATACCACCGAGATAGCCAATGTCTAATCCAACCAAAGCTCTTAATTACTTCAAACCAACCCCCCTAATCCGGTGTTGGGAACACCTAGAGGCAGCATATTGCGAATTCTATGACCACTGCCGCAATGACCGTACTGGGTTATGCAAAACCATGATCAGACAAGCCCTGGTACGATGAGTAAAGTCGCGCAATGTCTGAGGAAAAGGATGCTACATACAGGGCAAAACTGCAGCCAATGCAAAGCGTGCAGTGACGGAGTAGAGGAGGGAGATGACACGCCTCTTCAGGCGGTAAAAGCGTATATGGTAGAAAAGAGAGAGCTAGGATATCGAAAACTACAGGGAAGGAGGTAAAGCGCGAAAGTTCTACCAAATGGTAAAAAGCAATAAGTTTTCTCTAACTCGAAAAGTCTTTGGCAACGAACTATCTACGAAGCTCAAAGACCGAAGAGCTTGGAATTCTTTTCTATTGCTGCTACTGCTAGATGAATTTCTGTTGCTGCTGCCAAATAAGAAGAAGAAAGTTACTAGTATCTGGTGTTATGTCATTATATCCTACTAAGTAATCTGTACTATAAAAGTGATTTTTTGATAATGACTTTTTTTATTTTTTTCTGGGAAGTAGTCCCGTCTGTGGACTAGTATGCGAGAGATCTATGGTTCGATTAGTAATAGAAATTTGGTAATAACCAGATTACACTACTAAGATTTTCTCATCCATTGTGAGTTAGAAAAAAAGGGGCGGAGAAATAAGGAAAGAGGGGAGGGATAGAGAAGGAAGTGATAATCGTGGGAACAGCAACTTTTATTGATTGGTTAGCTATGGAAGGCACCGCCAGAAATGTATTAAATCTCCTTCTGAGCCACCGTCTGCTGGATATTTTCCACATCCACTTCTCCAGAGAATTATGATCAGATGAATCTCGCAATGTTCTGGAACCCATCAAATTTGATTTACACAATATAAAATTGATCGCTTTTATTGCAGCCTGGCAATATGGTTATCCTTCTGCTAGCATCAATTCGTCATCCCATAATAGCATCTGCAGTTTGTGAATGGCCAGTACCTCAGTTAGAAAAACGCTGCATTCATTATGTAGCCTGAACGGCAGGCTTAACAGCTGGTTTTTGCTGTAGACACCAGTTCCTGTGCCCTGTTCTATTTTTGAACTGTCATTGAAGACAGATAAGGAGTCCCGCCGTTATTCTATTCCGATCTATGCGGAGTTTTAACGTTTTCTTTAAGGAAATTCACACATTTTTTCAAGAAGTCAGTACGAGGTGACAGATGAAAAGAAACGCCATTACCCAAAAGCTGAAAAATCTTTGCATGACCCTGTATGGATTGATGCCAATCGCAAGCTTCCCTCAGTCGGATAGTCCCTAGGGCTGCAATATCCTTGACTTACAAGTTTAGAGGCGAAAAATCTTGAAACACATCCAAAGCCGCTTGCGTCGTGCTCCTTCTAGCTCCAGTAATCCCCATTACAGCCATCCTTTAGTCTTTGCTGAGCATTTTTAACAAATTACTCTTATTTAGGCCGTCCCATCAAACCAGACATCCATAGGTGAAAATTAGCCGGATGACCTATAGCGTTCCGGCACGCATAAATGGCATGGCCACCCCTCTTTTATCTTTACTTAATATTCCTCGGCCGTGGCATAGTGGTTAGAACACGGGAGATCGCAGGTTCAAAGCTGGCTCCAGTCATCTTAAAAAAAATTGTTCTTGCATTGTCGGCTCCCCTCGAATGTTGTTGACAGCAACTTCGCAGTATTAAGAGTCGAGTCAATCGGCGTGTCTAGTAAGAGCTTCTCAAACAGTGACGTTCGCATTCGTCGATAAACAAGTAGGTGCCGTTAGTTGTAAATCTAAAAATAGATAGCGTGTTAATTCACAATAACGCGAGAAGCTATCCCATACCTTATTCATGGGGTGCAAAGGGAAATTAAGTAATATTCCTTGATCAATTTAGCTTCTGATTAAGATCAACACCAAGGTACTTGGCATCCGTTGAGAGTTTCAGTTTCACCCCATTTATTCTAGGTGGCCTGAAGTCCTTTATTTTATATCTACGAGCGAAGAGAAAAAATTCCGTTTTCTGAGGGTTCGCTCCCCAACTCACAGGTGTTGCAGATGGTGCCTATCGTATCAGCTTTCCAAGGGTAGTTTGGATAAGATCACACATGGTTGATAGAAATTTCCCACACACCATGATGGTTCGATTACTGTCTCCAGCCATCTACGTGTTCTTTCATCGACGATGTTAATCGGCATGTCCAGTATTAACAGACTATTATTTACAATAACGCGAGAAAAGAAAAATTTAGCTTTAAAGTTAAGTAATCCACTTTAACTTCTATGCAATTACGCTTTCATGTCCCATAGAGTTTCTGAAAGCAAACCCAACTTATTTCTGTGTTCAGGTTAAAACCTGAAAAAGATTTTTGCGAAGAAATCATAGTTACAAAGTCGTTATTTTTATCTTAAAAACAATTTTTTATTTTGTAGACGTTTTTATTAACTTTCTTCTAAAGACTTGTTTTAGCATTGACTTAAGTGGCTGACTAAACATTTATAAAGTTATTCGAAAAAAATTATTTGGCCAAATTAAAAAATACTCTTCTTCAGTGAAAATTAAACAACTTCCACTTCATTTTGCTCTTTCTCTCGCATTTGTGTTTCCCTCTAATGAGCTCATTTGCTGCAATTAAGTAAACAGTTTGTCAATTGCAGGAAATTGTAACAATATAATGGATAACAGGACCAAAGGACCTTAAATAGTGTTTTATTCCTCAATTTTCACATATTGCTGCGTATTGAATCTTTTCAGTTTCCTGTGCCTGTGCTACTTTGTACGAAATTAATTTCCTGAACGATATAATTTGTAAGTAATTCATTTACAAAAGAGAAACAACAAGTTATAGTTTGAAAGAAGGGAGTGAAGGGACTTTCAATTAAAAAATAATATTTGATAGTGATGATTAATCTGGAATAAACAGTTGGTAACAAAACGAGTTCGATTGAGATGGAGCATTGACAGCTTAAAAACATAATAAAATGGAAAAAACAAGCGAAAACACAATAAAAAAATACAGATATAAAAGATAATTAAGTGGATCAAATTACCTAACACATAAGAAATTTTTTTTCATACTTTTCAAATTATTAACCCAATTCCTTAAATACAAGAACTCTGCAAAATTGTTAAACTTCACATACAACTATTGATGTTTATTTTTAACTCCTTATTGACTAATCAACCATATTAGCACTGCAATACAAAACAAAATACTATTGAAAGATTGATGTTGAACTTAATACCAAAAGTTATTGACACTCTTTATTCTGTATCATATCAATGACCTCAGAGCCTAAAATATTTGCATAAATATTTGTATAGTATTTTCAATACTTTAAGTTAAGACAAATTAATTAAGTTACTAAAAATTACCAAATATAGGCAAACTTATCATGTACCTAAGGTCAGAGTCAGTAAACCTCTGAGTGAACTTTATGCTCTGATTTAAATTAACATTCCCAATATTGCTTACTCAAATATGACAAGTTAACAATGCAACATAACCTTGCATTATTAACCAGCTAGTGTGTTTCCCTAAAAAGTTGCATATTTCTAGCTTCCTTAAGGACATTTTGTGTACTATGTACAAGTAAATCAAATACTGAAACCTACTCGTAACTGCAAATTGAAATAGTACACTAGTTACCTCATTGAATAGTAACTCGCATCAACTACTAGTATAACTATATACAATAGAGTGTACAAAACATTGGCCTTCTGTGTCTTCTTACCATTTGCTATTGTTGTTTTATGGACAAATAAATTGAGTTTTCCCCAAATAATTTAATTTTCTTTTGTGACAATTTAAATATAGTCTACCCTATGGAATACCAGTAACACTTGTGTGTCAGGCGATGAAAGTGAAACTTTTTCAGCCCTATCGTCTATACGATGTCTAAAACAATTTTTTGTCTCTTATGCAAAGAAATTTAATTATTGTGAATAATATTTTAATAAAATATTTTTTACATCAGCTCTAAACAACTTTATTACGAATAGAATGTTGTTGTGAAAACAATAGTAGTAGCGATTCATTAGAACATGGGTTGTTTGTGGGTGTAAAGCATGGCTAGTTGTTGTCTCAACACACGTACTCACTGCAATTTATGCTTACGAGCAGTGTGATGAATGGTCACATTGTGACGAGGAATGCTGAGAGTCAACAATATAAATTAGTTGTGTGTATTGGAGAGTAGATTAATCATCATGAGTTTATCATATTCTCATGGTTTTATTTGCTTTCATGATTCAGTCAAGGGGAACTGAAGTGTATATTTATAAAACGTTTCTAGACTTTGGATTAGCAGCACAGTTTCAGGACAACTGCTGTGGAATGTACACTCTTGAGAATGATGTTCAAAGGATACTGCATGTATGCATTTCTATTGCTGCTGCCGTCTAAGAAGAAGGAGACAAGATTAAATTACGATTCTTACCTGTATGCCAAATGAACCTTCACCAAAAAGAATTCAAACTGTAAAATTAAATAAAAAGAAAACTTAATTTCCCTTTACACCCCATGAATGAGGTATGGGATAGCTTCTCGTGTTGTTGTGAATTAACACTCTTTCTTTTTTTAGATTTACAACTAACGGCATCTACTTGTTTATCGACGAATGCAAACGTCACTGTTTGAGAAGCTCTTACTAGACACGTCGATTGACTCGACACTAATACTGTGAAATTGCTGTCGACAACATTCGAGGGGAGCCGACAATGAAAGAAATTTTTTTTTTTCTTTTAAGATGACTGGAACCAGGAGTTGAACCTGTGATCTCCCGCATGGTAGTCGCGTGTTCTAACCACTAAGCCACGGCCGGTCTCGGTCGGGTAAAATTTAATAATTATATTATTTGCCTATTTGTTTACTTTACATACAAGCTCCGTAATAGAATTGTATTCAGTAGTCAACATTGTCTTTTGAACACTTATTTGTACAAATAACATCGTCCAAGTAAAACGACATCCTACAAAGATATACGATATACTATCAAGCACACAAATCACCTTAATAGTCTTACAAAAGTTACCTTATTTATTATTAATTCTTAAATTTAAAACAAAAACTAAGTTGTTGTATAAGTTAAACAAACAATTCTTCATTTCCTAGCGTTAATTGTAAGTTCCATGAACTTTTATTTTGTGTGTAAGCTTTTGTCTTACAACAATTGAAATAATTTTGATGTTCTAGATTTTTTTTTTAATTTTTCTGTTTTTCTTTTTCATCCCACCAAATTGCAATATTTTATTTTTAAGCATTTGGAAAACTTTTTCGCTTGTGCTATTCTTATTTTTTCTTTTTTTGTACTGATACCACCGAATACTGAGATGTTATTGTGCGGTTCTTGTATGAATTTTGATATTACACAATGACGCTAATCTGGGATTGAGAGGAAAAGACGAAATGTTTTCAACTGGTTTTTGCAGTTTTTTTTTATCAGTTTCACATCACATTATGTCAGTTGTTCGAAGGGAGAAATACAATAGGAGTAAAATACAAAGATTTCCGTGTGCAGGAATCATGCGGTGCAGATTTTTGTATTAAAGTTTGACATCCGTCTGTTGCATTGGGTTTTCTGGGATTTGTGTCTGATGGAGACGTTTTGCAGTTTGGTTTTAAAGTTTTGGCAGAAGTTCGAACGTTGGTTGTTTTCATGGTGTTTGATTTAAAAAATCCCGTACAGAAATTTCAGTTAGTCGAACTGACTGATAAATATTCTCATTCTATGTATGAAATTATAAAAATCTGGAATTATTGAATTTAATCGACTTTTAAATTAATATGCTTATGTTTTACTATTTGCCGGCCTGTGGACCGTAAACTGTTCGAGTGAGGACTTTCGGTCATATGGCCACACGATTACAGGCTGTAATCTAACTGTAGAAAAGGCACAAATTTAAAAAGATTCATTCAATATTTTTGGGCATAAGCTCATCTTATATGGGGGCACCAAAGGGTCTTTTACGGTACCAACTGAGAACTAAGGAAAAAGTTTTAATTAATTCGCATAAAAATTTTGAAAGAAATAATTATTTTTAATGGGTGGTGTAAGCCTCTTGGTATATATTAACCATACGGTCAATAACTGGGTACCCGGGAACCTTTTTCAACTTTCAAATGCTACCATTTCTTTAATAACAAAGATATGGCCATGAAACTCCAAATCGTCGCGATTAAAGTGTTTAAAAATGTCTTAAAAAAATTTTTTTTAATATTATTAACTGCGTCTATTTTTAAAACGCCTTGAAAGTTGACACCTACGTGAATCAATAACCGGGTACCCCGGTACCCTCATACAATTTACATGATTTTTCCACTACAGGTTACGTTTCTTTGCCATTATTTCCTAATGTGAACTTCATCGTTTATTTGGTACAGTTTATATTTTGTGGTAGGTTACTATATTTTGTTGTTGTATTGATCTTCTGCATTCATTACCTACGGTATATGTTACATGGTTTTCTTTCCTAACGTTCCCGCAATTGTCAATTCCTAAGACAATGTATGCTTTGTCAATGCAAGTGTGGTAAAAAAATTGTCCATTGTGGAATTGTGTCCACTTCCATGAACGAAATAGTCATAGCAAAATCCTTAACCACCTTTTTTCCTTGTTAAGTCTCACGACCAGTCGTAAGGTTTCCAGTATAAATTTGACCTTGAAGTTGATAAAAATTTTTGACATCACAAAATGTAATTCAATTTTTGCAGGTTTCGAGCGAATCGGTAAGAAAATAGATAATCATCGATTGTAAGATTCACACTTGCTTTGTATTAAGCAGGTATGTTTGCATTCAGCTCTTCCTATATATCACTGATTGGTGTAGCCATGTTCGTAAGTGTTTTTTGGTTATTGGTGTTTGTATTGTGCCCAGTGTGGCTCGGTATAACGAATGAAATGTAATTGGCCACAAATCTTTAGCAATATAATTATTTACATAATTTGCGCCAGACGTTAACAGTATAATAATGAAGGCGTATGCATTAGGTACTGTTACATACTTATACTTTATTGTGTAGCGCAAATTATGTTCAATATTTCTACTCTAAGATGATGTTAAAAACTTTTAGCTTTCGACATTATTTTTTTTGATCGTGCTTATACGTTGTCGTATAGAATTGTAGCTCCTAACCTAATGGGACGTTGCAGGATTCTTATACCATTCAGTGCCATTGCGAGAAACATACATTTCATCTGTATTACTTTAATTTACTGGTTGTTCAAGCTCGCCATGACTTGTATCCGAACTTTCATCATAGTATTATCCTTAATATTCGTCAACAAAAGCATCACCAACTGGGACCTATGTCGTTGATATCGTACAATTAATGAATCCACAACATTAACGAAAATTTTGCGATGTAATCTAACATTTCTTTAATAACTTTTTAGAACATTCTTCTACATTCCGGAACAAATGTATTTTCTTCAGATCTGCAAAATCAGTTGCTGCAAACTAACAAAAGTGTAAGGCACAACTGACTAAAATATAAAGTGTTTCTAGGATTCTAACTGTCAAAACGAATATTGATTAAAAATTATGTGGACTCCAAATTTGAGGTACTTAGTTAATACACACCGTACATTTTCAATTTAGTTCTGATCGCTGTTGCACTAGTAAATAAAAAAGTTGCACGCAAAATGAAAATGTTCAATATAATTGCTAACTCCTATGGAAAATTATCTGGAGTCCAGTTTCGGCAGTGGCTGCAACTTCCAAAAAATATCGGCAAGAAAATCAACGAGTTTTACACATAATTGATGTAAATGTTTAATATTTTACATAAGACCACTAAGTAAGTACTCTTGGGTGCCCGGTCATTGACTAATGTGTATATTTTTGGTTATTGACCGTAGGGTTAATAAAACGCCAAACCCTTTGGGCGTTTTACTATAATGACCTAGTACCTTTACCCTGACTTGGAATTTCTTAACCCTCACCCCACTCAATTTGGCTGTTGTACTGTGTTATTAAACCATAAATCCATAATATTGAAACAATTTGCGTATGATTAATATAAATTCGCATAACATTTATATTACTCATACGTAATACATACATACTTAGCGAGTATCTTTTGCAAATTCGCTACATATGTACAGAACAGTAGTTGGATCTACTTATTCGAGATAATACAGCCTATATATGGCTAGAAAGTTAAAGTTAATGTCTAAAATTTATGAAAAAAGCGAAAAATTACAATATTTGGAAGATCATCAATGGTTCATGAGTTATAGCTGAAAAACTAAGCGAATTAAAAAAAAATATTTTAACAAAATCGGTAATATGAGCATGATCGGACAATAACTACCCTGCCATGAGCATTCCTCCTTTTTGGGTGTTAACAAATTCATAGAACTAGAATTTAAAGACAATTGGATTATCTATATATATAAAAGGCTTGGGTGACTGACTGATCATTCCACAGCCCAAATGGCTAAAGCTACAACTTTAAATTTAGAATGTAGGTTTCTTTTATGACATAGGCGCACACTAAAAAGGGATTTTTGGAAATTCGGACTGCAAGGGGGTAAAATGGGCGTGGCTCCGCCCCATACAACTGAAATTTTAAAATGGCTGTATCTTTTGAACCATTATAGGTGCGAAGTCGAGATTTGATAGATATGGGGGTCGTACAAGAAAAAATATTTTTTATGGAAAGTGGGCGGTGCCACGCTCTTTTTTAAAAAATCATTATTTCGGCCATATGAAAGGACCGATTTTAATTATATTTTCTGTGTTTGATACAGTCTATTAGAGGCTACGTGAAAACATAGTTAGACAATGGGGCGTGGCACCGCCCACACAAACTGAAATTTCAATCGGTCATATCTCACGAGCCATTTAAGGTATGAAGATGAGATTTGCTACAAATATTACTGAGACAAGGAGAATTGCGTCTCGCTGGGAAATGGGCGGTGCCACGCCCCTTTTGTATAAATGGTTATATCGGTCTAATTATTTAGCCGATTGTAATAAAACTTTCACAAATTGTATCATGTTTCTTACTGATCACTCCCCAGCCCTTCCGTACCGTAGGTAGGGGTAAAATGGCTAACAGAGGGATAAAACTGGTACTATGGACCACAGCCAATGGCTATAAATAGAATCGCGAAAATAGGGAAAAATTTTATTTTATAGAATAGTTGTGCGATACAAAGGGATTTTTTGAAATTCGTACTTTGAGAAGTTAAAATGCCAAAAAATGGAAAAAACGGGTACGTCACCGAGACCATGCGACTAAAGCTATAATCCCGAAAATTTAAATGGGCGTGGTCGCTATGGAAGGAGATAGCTATGCCAAAGGATTATATTGAAATTTTTACTTTTGAGGATAAAAAGACCAAACAAGGAATAAAACTGACGAAGTTTACATGAAAATTGTGCGATACGAAGAATTTTTCAAAATTTTGGAAATAAGGCCGACAAAAGCGATCAAACTGGTTCCACCGAGAATTGGGACGAAAATTTAATTTATAGAGCAATTGTGCGATCCTAAGGCATTTTTCGTAGTTTTTTAGAGGAACAAAGTAGAAACAAGAAAAATGGGGTGAATTTTTATTTTTTTTTATAGTTGTACGATCTGAAGGGGTTTTTCATCACAGTCAACGATGGGGCTAAAGCTAAAAACTCGACAATTTATAAGGGCATTCTCCCTATAGGAATTAAAAGCTGCACGAAGATATTTTCTGAAATTTATAGTTTTAGGGGTTAAAAGACCGAAAATGGTATTGAACTGGTACTAAGAACCAGACCAAACCGCAACAAGAGAAGCCGTAACTTGCACCACCATCCAGACCAAAGAATTAACGCTAAATATATTAAAAAAATATTACTTATAAAAAATAAACTTATAATAATGTAAGCATTTTAAATGTATAACTTTAAGTCTCGGGAAGATTTATTTTAAGTAGCGGCGAAGCAACGCGAGTTGGGAAAGCTAGTTTACTATAAAAAGGTGCCTAGAGTATTTGTAGTAGACATTTTAATTAATTTTTTTTTGCAATTTGGTTTAATCAAAAATACTGCAAAACTTGACCAGCTGAGCTTTTGTATAGTTAAAGATAATTGTCTTACTTTTTTCAAAATAAAATTTTACCATAGAAAACACGTGTACCGACCGTTTTTATATAGTCTAACCACAATGCTATACAAAAAATATGGAGTGAATACTGATGTCAATGTTTTTTTTCTTTTGGTGGCTTCTTTTTCGTTAAATATTTGTTAATAATCAAATTTATTTACTACTAGCTGGCCCGGCAGACATCGTCCTGCCTCCAAATTTTTGTAAAAGATGTTGAGTGCGGTTGAAATCTAATTCCGATTGGTTTATTTTAATAAAGAGGGCGAGGTTTTTCCGGACAAATTCTGTACTTCATATATCTAAAAGATTATTCATGTTATTGTAAGAAGTGCATTGCCGTCCATGATTTGATGAAAACTTACTTATTGATAGGCATACATTCTAAAATCAATTTTAAAGCCGATTGACTGCCATATAACTTTCTGCGTTGGTGAACTGGGCGATTGTACCTAAAGGTTCTTGGTCTGAGCCATGATAGTTCTTTGCGCCTATTTATCCCAAGAAGTACGAATTTTCAAAAATCCCTTAATTTGGCTCAACAACCTTATTAACCGTTTAGTCTGGGTGATAGCAAAAGTTTTTCCAATTTTCACGTCTGTCCCCTAAAAGTTCGAAATACGAAAAACCACTTTGTGAGGATCTATAGGCCTCCCCAACTTTTACTGCAATTTTGGTCGAAATCGATTTAACCGTTTTCCCCATTAGTGGTGTCATCAAAATGGACATCTATTTTTATATATATAGAGTTTACAATAGTTTTAATGTTAAAAAAATGTTTATATGTAATGTAATCAATGGTGACTAAATGACTTAAAAAAAATTAAGTGTATCATAAGCTAAACACCAGCAACTGGATCCAAACTTACATCCAAAATTTTCTCATGTCAAAAAAAGCATTCATTTTAAGTTTGAGTAAAATTGGGCAATCGAAATAATTCATGTCCGGCAACCTCAACAGCGGGTCCATTTATACAAAAAAAAAATTCTCATAATAAAACAAATTTCAGTCAAATTGTTTGATTCGATATAATTCCACCAAAACGGCACCTTCCGGGTCGTTTTATTCAAAAACTTTGTTCTCATGATCGCATAGTTATACATACTAAATTTCTCTTAAATTGGTCCATTCGATCAAATTTTGATAAAAAAAAATCCACCCAAACGCCACCTACCGGGTCCATTTGTACATAAAATTGTTCTGGTGATTAAACACATACATTCTGAATTTCAGTAAAATTGGCCCATCCATTAAAATTTTCGATATAAATATACCCCAGCGACATCTAGCGGGTCCATTTGTACATTCAATTGTTTCTTATGATTAAACAAACATACATTCTGAATTTCAGTTAAATTGGTCCATTCGTTTAAATTTTGATTATAAATCCACCCCAGCGCCACCTACCGGGTCCATTTGTACATAAAATATTTTCTCATGATCGAACGAATATCCATTCTAAATTTCAGTTGAATTGGTACATGCATTCAAATTCTCGATATAAATCCACCCTAGCGCCACCTGGAGTGGATTTTTTTCTTTACGAACAATCTACGGACAATTTCGAATCGAATAAAAAAAAAATCAGCCAAATCGCTCCAGCCGTTCTCAAGTGATGGTATGACATACGTGGACCATTTCATTTTTATATATATAGATTCTCTTCCATTACTTTACACGCTCAAAACATTGGCTCACCCGGGTAGGTAATGGTAAACAAGAATATTTCGTAAGCCGAAGTTATACCCCATGAAAATGCTTTACTCGCTTATGTGTTGTTTTCATATCCTCTTTCGCCGTGCCAACCAATATCCCAGTTATAATAATATTCTACTTTCTATAGTACACCACCACCTTAAACCCATTTCCGTACAAATAGCGTAACTTTATTTTTCCAAGACCCACAACTCAAAAAACAAATATCGATTTAATTGCTTTCTATAACAACAATTCAAGAGAAATGTCTATTCATTGGAATGACCATATTGACTTGATTGGCAATTAGGCCTCTCGTTGATTCCCTGCTGATTTTACTATCATCTTTCTGTGAGCACCTATCAGCTCAACAGTTACGTTTCGTTGTTTTGATTACATTCAATATGTTGAAAGGAAACAAAAAAAAATGGCTCATCTAACAAATACAAAATGAAATAAACAAATGCGAAGGTTAATTAATTAGACTTTACTAAACTTGTGACATCTAATCCAAGTTACTTATTGCTATTTCATTAATGATGTTAGTTTCCGTTGTAATGTCAACACTACATCACTTAACACTTAATTAGATAGTTCAAGTTGTTGTTGTTGGTGGTGGTGGCGGTTGTAGCTGCCACGCTTAACAGTACGCTTTAAATTACAAACCTTTATCCCAGCAGTAGGAAATGTTAGCAATTGGGCTTGAGTCTATGGAATTTGTTAATATATTTTCAATCCCGTTCACAGTAGTGGGCAAATTTTTAGTAGAATTTAAAAATAAATTAAAAATTATAATACTTGATATTAGAGAAAGCTTAGGAAACAAATTTTAAAGACCACCATCAACGAATTTTATTGAAAGTATAAAAGTAAAATTATTTTCATAAAGTGAAAATATTATACAAGTAAGACAATGCTAATTTGATTGAAAAACCATAACATAATTAAAGTAGAATTTGAAACAAGTAATGAAGTAAAGTTGTAACACCTGATACATTTACCAATTATAAATAATATTAATTTAAGACAATATTTTAAGATGACAATAAGTTTGGCATCGCTAAGGAAAAACTAAGGTTTAAAAGTAAATTGCGGATCTTCTGTGCTATATTTTTACACATACTATGTAAATTTTGTCAACTCACAAAAGTGTCAATTACGATGACTGTGAGTGGTGTGATGTGTAATTTGTAGACTTGAGCCGATTACGTCAACTATTAGTTTGTGCTTCTCTCGCTTCAAGATATACTACGTGTGTTGATGTAAAATCCCACAACTATTGGGGGGTAGAAAAGTATTAATGTTTACATACTTGATGGGTATTTTAATTATAAATGAAGTAGTAAGTAAGAATCTTTAGGTGACATTTGAACGGCGGGGACACAGTCACCACTGCTTGGTGTATATAGGTAAATGTAACTCTAAGGAGAGTAAAAACGAAGATGACGAAAATGGGGCTGTAACTACTGCTGTTAAAGACAAATGGACAACAAATATGTAATTTTTTTTTTTAAGTTCTAATAAAATCTTATTTGCTCGTTACTATATTTTGCAACAAATTGAAAAATATACTAGTAAAGTTATTATCTTCTGCTATGACGAAACTCTGAAACTCTTTTTGCAAATGTTGATGTGTTTTTTGCAATAAATCTATATTTTATAAAATTTGGTACCGCTAAAAAGGAGAGTTTCTATGAGAGGTGAACC